>CM059265.1:35332352-35372352 GCA_030347295.1 Setipinna tenuifilis
TTTGTAGGCCTGTCTGTTGCGCCATAGCCTTGCATCAGCCTGTCAGAGATAACAAAAACACACACCATAATCAAGACGTTTTTTTTTCCCTTCCTCTGTTTCTTCACCCTTCATCCTTCCTTCTCCTCTGATTGTATGTGTGTGTGTGTGTGTGTGTGTGTGTGTGTGTGTGTGTGTGTGTGTGTGTGTGTGTGTGTATGTGTGTTTGCCCCCCCACCACCACCACACACAGAGCTGAGACAGAGAGGGGCCTTTCCAGAAAACACATTGTGGAGGGTAAGTCGTTTGTTTTCACATTTCCTGGGCTCTTTCACCTACACTCTTTCGATTCCCAGAAGCGACTGGGATGGATTAGTCACCCTTTATTCACATGTGAATTGGGTTTTGTTTTATTCATGTCCATTTTTGTCTTCAAAGTTAATTTTGTTCAAGGTTGCTAGTTCGCAACAGTATAACAAACACACACACACACACACAGACACACACACACACACGCGCACGCACACACATTTGCACTGCACAGCACTGCACTACACTGATTTAACCTCAATCAGTATTTAACCTTGTATCTTTGCAGACTTTTATAGGAGCCATTTCTGTGCTGCCACTCTCTCTCTCTCTCTCTCTCTCTTTCACACACACACACACACACACACACACACACACACACACACACACCCTCACTTCTATTCAGAGCATGACTCAGTCCATCACCTTTACACCCATCTGCTGGTCTTTCTTCAGCTCTGTGTGAAAGCCTGAATGAGTGTGCAGACATAGAGTGAGGTGCACAGCCTGATAGCCTAGCACGCTCCCTGAATGTTAAACATAAACAGCCTCAAGCTCTACCCCTCTACTGCAATGCATCATACAGGTGGAAGCAACTAGTATCAGGCCAAACAGGCATCACCACTGCAGTTATATCATATATTTATACGTCAACATACAGGGGGGTGAGAGGGAGGTTGAGAAAGAGGGAGTACAGGAATACAGGGCCAGACAAACATGAGCCATCGCAGTTACGTCATGGGGTATATATTACCATACAGGTGGCTTCAGCGAGCGGAGAGCCCCAAGTATCCCTGCCAGATAAACATCAACACCGCAGTTGCATCATATACTTATGCATTAAATATTATTACATCAACATACAGGTGGTGAGAGAGAGAGTACAGAAGTACGGGGCCACACAAACATCACTGCAGTTACATCATGTATATGTTTATAAATTCCACCTGTATCCATTATGCATGAAGATTCAGTTTACCAGCTGTTTCTTTTTTTCTGCAAAGTGAAATATGCCAGTGCTGGGCTTTGGGTTTGTATGTAGTGAGATGAGACTGGATCAGGTGATCCTACAGCTGAATACTAATGGGAGGATTAACATTATTTGGCATTACAAGAAAAGGGCATGATTACCAAGGTGACCTGAGACTTACACACATATGCTGACATGGTTTTCATTATCATTATGTATGTAGCATCAATAATGTGTATAATGGGATTATAGCATATCCCAAATGGAATTTTTATGTGTTTAAGATGAGACTTGCAAGGAAAATATGTCACTAAACCAGAGTCAAAATCCTAGTTTGTGTAATGTAAAAAGTTCAATTTATTGCTAGTAGTGTTACTTATTCCATTGGCTTTTGAGGCACTACTTAATTCAAGTAATAGCCTGGTAAACCAGCCCCTCGTACCTGGCTTATGTAGAATTCTATGTGATTTTCTATGAATTCTTTTAAACTGTCAAATGAATAATCTTCATCTGTGTACTGTTTTTAACTGTCTGTTCAGCAAGGGTCCATACAAGACTGTTCATTCAGCAAAATATGCGAGACTAAACCAAGCTGGCGCCTTGGCCAGTAACTGATAGCATTCACGAGCGCAGGTATAAGGACCTTGCAGGTGCACATATTTGGGTTATTGGAGGACAAAGGGTGTCAGTGAACCATGTTCTTATATGGAATGTCTTTCCTGACTTAGTAACTGTTCGGGTTATTTTCCACTGTTTAGACAGATTTACGATTTACATTTTGGGTATATGTATCAACCGGTGTCTCATTCTGAGCGAGACAGATTGAACCAGCAGAGAGACAACATCTTCCGCAGAATTTAGCCTGCCTTATCCTCGAGGGAGAAGACTAACATAAGAGTCAGAGTAGAAATAGACTTTTAGTCTTAAGACTCTGTCACTTTGTTTCTTTCATTTCATTTACAGTTTTTCTTAGTCGCGTTGGTGCTTTTCTTGCATCACTATTAACATTTGCACAGCAGTTAGTGCATTTTTTAAAAACAATTAGTGCAAACTGGGAAACCTAGTGGATAACCTGCAAAAGCACGTCACTTGCTCAAAATGGATAGTCAATTTCTCAAAAGCAAGTATTTATGTCAATGAAACTGCTAGAGTAATCAAAATGAGAAGTCTTGACGCCATTGTTAATGAACAAGATAACCAAATGGCTTTGTCATGTTTTCATTATGACAGTTTATACTCTCAGTGTTTTGCAATGCACAAAAAGGTCAGAACTCAGTGATACTACCTGAAAATGCTCAAGACAGCACTATACACTACTTATACATTCATTTGAAAACTACAGTAAAGTTAAGTTACACATTGCTGTAGTTAGGGGAGTAAGTGAGTACAAGACACTGAATATACGCACGTTTTGCATTTTTACTCTATATACTCTTTGCAATTCTACAGCATGGTGCAAAAGAAAAATACACTACAGTCATGTCTTTAGAACAAACATAAGAAACACCCTTTTGGTAGAGCTGTGCACAAATGTGAACAATATAACAGTATATATTGTAACTGAACATAGGTAAAATCGTTCTGGCACATCCAGACGTCCCTGTCTGTCTGGCCACATATTTTCATCTACATCATAAAGTCAAAGTCCTTCTTGATTCTTCTATGTAAGGACGTCTCTGCTAGGCCTAAGAAAGCCCTGAAGTTTGGGCATACCAACCCACTACTACTAAACAGGGGTGTTTCAGGTAGAGTGCGCCATAAATTTGTCTTTTAACAGCTTAAAACAACATTCTAATAAATTGTACTCAATGAAATAGTTGAGAAACACATTTGCTGGATATTGGCTAAGTCAATAACAACGTAGCAACATCAATACACGTTTTCAAATATTCACCTGGTTTTCTTCCTGGGACCCGGAAGACATTTAAACCTGCGAAATGCAGTCCCTTTTGGGCACCAAACGAGACAAGACAATGTTCACGGTAAGGAAAACTTTGCTCTTGAATGAACAGCGTTTCAACGCTGGGAAGTAACTACGGATATGCATGATGAAAAATGGTTGATACTGTTTAACATAGTAGCCTATAACGCTGAACGGAAAACACAAACACATTTAGCAAACACATAAACAGGCACAGACATTTGCCCCTAGCATCCCTGGCTGCGTAGCTGACCCGTTATTGGCACACATATCAGTTACCCAATCCATCACTCCATTGACGCGAAATCCACATGGATATACTAACGGCGATAAGCTACTCCACCTGCATAAATGGAATCAGATCAGATTCATAATTCTTGAGTGACCACATTTTGGTTAACGAAAACCAGGACACTGGAACTGGCGAGACACTCAAATGATAACTCGAAGTTTACTCAAAGATGCCTTATAATTTCAATACGTCTAAAGTATGCCTCCTGTGTATGGACAGAAAATGTTTATATAACAAAATACTATCTATAACCAACACGGTCCTAGGCTATTTGGTGCCCTGGGCGTGCACCTCACCCCATTTTATAAAAATCAACCAGGGCGGCCAGCACAGGACATGAAAACCGGACCAGTCCTGGGAAAACAGGACTACATAATCAGTCGATGCCCTTGCCCGGCAAACAAGCTTGCTTGTGCTGATATATCCACTCAGTTATACGGTTTCCTGAAAATGCAAATTATTCCAATTATGTCCAATCATCATAGCCTGTTTACTTTTGAGTTTTCTCTGCTTCCTACTTCTTTCCCTTCACAGCTGAGTGGGTTTATTTATCCTCCACAAATCAGCATAAATACTGTGTTTAGTTAGTGCTGGTTAGTGTTAGTTGTGTGTCTGTGTGTGTGTGTGTGTGTGTGTGTGTGTATGAATCATCCGGAAGCTGTGGCTGAGTGAAGCAGACTGTCAGAGAGGTGTCAGGGTTTAAGCAGGGGCGCTAACAGAAGTTACTCAGACTCTCACAGCCGCAAGCAGTTAGCAGGGTTAGTCCACTGCCAGCATTAGGTCGACTGTGAGGTGTGTGTGTGTGTGTGTGTGTGTTAGGGGAGGGGGCTGGCTGATGAGAAAGAAGAGTGCCTCTCATGCGTTGGATTAATTAGGCATGGAGTCATAATCTGTCTGATCACGCAGCCCATTGCCACGGCCGTCTGGACAGCCGTCTTGACAACTCCCTGATGGTGCTCGTTTCTCACCTTTGCCTCCCTCGCTTCTCAGGCAATCCTTTCCTCATTCTCATTCTGTTCTTCCTCAAAGCTGCACTCCCCTCCATTCTCCTTCCTTCCTTCCTTCCTTTCTCTCCCCTAGCCTCTCTCTCCTTCTCTCGATTTATCTTTTCTCTCCTCCTTTATCTTCTCCCTTATTACTCTAGTTTCCCCTCATCTGAGTGACACCCCCTCTCCTTTCATCTAACCCTGCACCCCCCCCCCCCCCCCCCCCCCACATACACACACACACACACACACACACACACACACACACACACACACACACACACACACACACAGCCTCTTCACCCTGGATTTATGAATGGGGGTCCAGCCTGACAGCATAATTCCCCATCATTCAACAGTTATGTCATGTATCTCTGTACTCTTCTCCTTTCCTCTCTTTCATGCTCTGTGTCACTTTTCTCTCTCTCTCTCTCTCTCTCTCTCTCTCTTCGGCTCTCCTCTCTTCAACTCACCCCCTGTCTGCTTCTCTATAGTTGTTTCACTCATCCTCTCCTCCGACAAGCCTCATGAGGTGATTAAGTATTTATAGCCCAGTATTCTCCTTCATCCCTCTCTCACCATCTCTCTCTCTTTCTCTCTCTCATTTTCTCTCTCTCTCTCCCTCATTTTTCCTTGTCTTTCAGGTGAGGTGGTTATTTATTTGTGTGCTTGGCATTTCTCTCTAACACCTGTGTTTCTACCCTCTCTCCGTCTGCCCCCCCGCCCCCCTGCCCCTCCCCTTTTCTGTGCAGGTCTGAAGGGATCTCTGCAGAGGTTGCAGCTGGAGTATGTGGATGTTGTCTTTGCCAACCGCCCTGACAGCAACACGCCCATGGAAGGTGTGTGACTGACATGCCAAGGTGCCGATGTGCAGCACAGGGACCAGAGAGAGAGAGGGGGGATGTGGAGGGGAGACAGAGAGAGGGGGGATGTGGAGGGGAGACAGAGAGAGGGGGGATGTGGAGGAGAGACAGAGAGAGAGAGAGGGGATGTGGAGGGGAGACAGAGAGAGAGGGGATGTGGAGGGGAGACAGAGAGGAGTGCACCATGTTTTTGTGTTTTTTTTTTTGTCTGTTCTTTTTCGTTCCCGCTACATCATCCCACTGATTTTCTATTTTTACCTCCTCCCTCCTTCCTCATCACCCCCCTCCTGTCGCTTTTTGCTCACATTTTCATCTTTGCTGTCATACTTGCACATAGCTCAAGTTAGGCTTACAAGTATTCTTCTCCCTTTTGGTCTCTCTTTTTTTTCTCCCTCTTTCTCTTTCTCTCTCTCTCTCTTTCCCTCTTCTTCTCTCTCCCTCTCTCTTCTCTTCTTTCTCCCTCCCTCTTGCTCTCTCGTTCTCTCTCCGTCTCTATCTGTCTTTCTCTCTCTCCCTCCTCCTCCTCCTTTCTCGCTGTCTCTCTGTCTGTCTCTTTCTCTCTCTCTCTCTCTCTCTCTTTTGAAATGGGATTAGAGCTGGCCCTACAGCAGGCGAGGGCTGGCTGGTGTATTTTTGGGTTCTGCTCTCAGTGGATGTGAGGGTCCTGCTGTGTATCCAAGCCTCAGACACTCCTCCACCTTAGACCAGCGGAAAGAAATCCAGCGTAGCAGCCTCCTAATCAGCCAGGGGATAATTCCCTGTCCATCACAGCACAGCATCACCACCATTGCGTCTCGCAGCGCTCTTGCAGTTATTTCCTGAGGTTATTAGCTTTTTTTTCTCCACACTATTGTGTGGCCAGCTTAGAGGCCAGGTGCTCTGACTGAAAGTCTACGATGGCACTGACACCCTGTGGTTGTCCCCCTACTTGAAAGCTCATCCGCCCGGGGTTAGAGGTTTGATTCTAGTGTAGGACTACACTCCTCACAGCCATATACTGTACTCCGATTACACACTGGGGGAATGGTGTTGATGTCATGGTAGTCATGTAGCCATGAGGTGGTGGTCACATGTGGGTGATGTAATGGGGATTTCCAAATAGTACATCAGGCACCTGCGAATTTGGTCACAGGGGCTTCCACAACTGTGCCTTTGAACACTAGACTGGAGGGACCTACACTAAACCCAAGCTGCTCCAGGGCATCTGTCTGCCTCTGTAGTTAGCTGACTGGAAGTTCTAGGCTAAATGACAAATATAATGATGTCACAGAGCGTACTACTGTGTATACCTCACTTCCTTGGCACCCAAAGGAAAGACGGCAACTTTGGCACCTATGATGCTTTGGTTCTACTAATAGCACATTCATTAATCCAAGCAGGGTGATTAAAATCAATGTCCAACATTATTATTATTATTATTATTAATAAGGGTATATATTATTTTTAGAGTCTAAAATGTTTAGCAGCACACCTGAATCTTCATGCAGGAGTAGGATCATGACCACAGTTTGCCACACTAAAAGTAGCCTGTTGTAAATCTTGCAGTGATGTTCATATCTGAAGAGGTTTGCTTATAAGAAACCCTAGCATCCATGCATGGGATGTTGACTGCCTTGCTTGATTGTACCTTAATGCACCCACCATGCTCTCAGTTTCTGGCAGTCAGCTGAGACCCCGGATTACATGATTTTGTTCAGTGTTTGACATGAACTACATGACAAATTAGTGAACAGCAAGATAATACAGAGTGGAAAATAAATATTTTGCTAGTACCTCACATTAACACAAAGGTCATTAGTAGGATCCCATGTGTGATTGCTTTAGTTTTGTTTTTTTTAGCACAAGGTCAGAGCATAGGACACTTCAAATTATGCTCCTAATTTAGATGGGCAATTATCCTAATTGATGAGACATGCAGCCATTACCAATTTATGCCATCTTGGTAACTCTGTCATTGCGATGCAGGCCAGTACACCTCAACACAACACAGTGGGGAGAAGAAGCTGCTCTAATCGCCACATTGTCTCTGATGTTGTAAAATTAGTGAAGTTGGGCACACATGCACACACACACACACACACTTGTGGATCTGTGCCTAATAATCAGTTTTAGATTTTACACATATCTCCTATCATCTCCACGCCTTGGCTGAGAGATGGTAATAAGATGAAGGCTTGATCTGCAGCACGTACCCCAATATGCCGCCCTATGCAAGCGAGTATCCTCCCGAACTGGTCAATAGCCGCATTGATTTTTTTGTTGCTCTTTAAAGATCAAGTGTGTCATTCTGTTTCCCTGGAGTGATAGGCAGAGATTGGTTTTGGTGAAAGATGGTTTATGTTCTCTTAAGCGGTAGCAGCTTTAAAATTGTTCATTTTCCATTTCTGCGGCAAAATGAAACATCTTGAGGGCGATGCTGAGTTCAAGCGAGGCGGCGGGGTGGGGGATGAGGCAACACGATTTAGAAAGAGAGAAATGAAGACAGGAAGTCATTTTGCCCAGAGGTTTGAGAGGTGATGTCACACTGAAAAAAGTTATTCTTTATTGTCATTTTCTCAAAATACCGAACAACGCCCCCACATCACATCACCATGGTCACGGCTGCTCCGCCTCCAGGTCCACTTGCCTTACACATTTACACACGCATGGGCACACACACACGCACATGCACATGCACACACACACACACACACACACACACACACATAAACACACACAGAAATACGGCAGCCATAAGCACACATTGTGCACACACATAGTATTATTTATGCTATGTTACCAACACAAAAGCATACACACACGGGCATATACAGATACACACACACACACACAGTGTTATACAGAGACATCCCTAATCAGTTTGATAGGTTACTCTGCTGTAATGATCATACCCTTTTTGAAGACATAGTACACCATATAATTTTGCACAGATAAAGCATCAGCAGATTCATACAAATCCAGGCATTGATATTGTGGGAAGGTGCATGGGGGCGGTATAAGTATTGCCTGCACAGCTCGTGCATTTCTCACCTATACATACAGCAGAAATAGGAGAGCACATGATCATCATCTCTCTATCTGCCCTCTTCCGTTCCCAACGCAGATGTATTGTTGTGCCTGTCTAATATTGCCTGGTTTGCACCTCCCACCTGCCTCATCCACCCACACACACACACACACACACACACACACACACACATTCTTTCTCTCTCTCTCTCGCTGCCCCCCCCCCCCCCCCCCCCCATCTTCTCTCTCTCTTTCTGCAGTTGTTTGGCTCAGACTGCACTAAATGAGTTTCTAATGAAGGAGGGGGGTGAGGAAGCACCAGGCCCTTTTTTCTCCCTGTCCACCTGATGTAGGGTTATCATCTCACCTTTACAAAGGCACCGCTATTTTCTGCCCCCTCTCATTTTCCCTCCTTTCGCCTGGATCTCGGAGAACAATATACCTCCTCCATTACGATGTCTCCAGAGCGTGTCTCGAAGGCTTTTGTCTCAAACACACAAATCACAGGGTGTACTCTCTCAACATGAGTGTAGTTCTGAGCCGAGATCTGACTCTGAGATTATTTTGAGACCCTGTCCTCAGAGTCCCTTTTTGATGACGTCTGATGGCTGTGTGAGAGAGTGCAAGCATGTCCAATAAACAGTGCATGAATCTTAAGTGTTTGACTTTTTCAGTTGTGGCTATTATACCCTAATCAAGCCCTCATCCCCCACCTCACTTCAGTCACTTCATTTAAGTAATTAAATATTTGGTCAAATTAGGCGAGCGTAATTACTGAAGTACTCAAGCCCCAAAACTTGAAATGCTTGGAGGTCTTTCAAATAACTTTGCTTAATCAAATGGATTGTGTCAATACCACGGGGAGACAACTGAACTTCTGTTTCATTAGGAGTAAGCAACATTGCCCCCTAGTGGTCCTAGTTTGCCTCAAATCATTGCAAAATGCAAATTGATCACAACAATATCCAGTAATGTCCACGTAGTTCATAATTGTGGTTGTAGTTAAGGAAAATTAAAAATTAATTTAAAAAAAAAAATTCCGGTGTGACAGAAACTTTTCTGTTTGTCCACAGAGATTGTAAGGGCCATGACGCATGTTATAAACCAGGGAATGTCCATGTACTGGGGCACTTCAAGATGGAGTGCCATGGAGATTATGGTAAGTAGCCGAAACATCAAAGGAATCACTCTCTCTGTGTCCTCTCTCTCTCTCTCTCTCTCTCTCTCTCTCTCTCTCTCTCTCTTTCTCTCTCTCTCTCAGCTCAACTACATGTCCTCTTTAAACAGTGTGCTGGTGTAGTAACATTTCCTTTGAAGAGTTCAGAACAAGGTTGCACCTGTGTAGCAGACATGGTTTATTATTTGCTAGTCTAAATTACTCAAAAATGCACTAGAACAGGCAAACTAAACCTACGTGACCTCAAAATGACTATTTAAAGGTAAAATAAGCAGGATTATTACAGAACATTGAAACCAACATGCTCTCTTTAATCCCTCATCAGCCACCAGTGAGAATCTTAAATAAAGTGACATTTTAGAACATCTCATTTTCCTTATCTAGAACCGGTTATCAGAAAACACAAATAATTCAGGGAAAAGTAAGTGGAATTTTACCACATGCGGACACTTGTGGACACTTTGTACTATCTTTTAATTTGATTTTTTTTTTAAACATGTTGCTAATGTTGATAGAAATGTGAATTCAAATTAAATTCACTGGCATCAAACTGGCATCTTCTCTATAACAGCGTGTCCACTCCTCTTCTGTCCTTTCTGTGCTGTCTGAAACTCCAGGAAGCATATTCAGTGGCCAGGCAGTTCAACCTCATTCCCCCAGTGTGTGAGCAGGCTGAGTATCACTTCTTTCAGAGAGACAAGGTGGAGGTGCAACTACCTGAGCTTTACCACAAGATTGGTAAGAGTTTCCACAGAGCCCTGTAATAAGCTGTTTCTAAGTGTCTTCAAAGGAAATATGAATATGAATGAATTGTGTTGGTAATATTGCATTGATACATTCTACTTTCCTTAAATACATGGTGTTGCTTTGTTACTGTAACATGTCAGTTTCTTACTGACTGTTTCAGGTGTGGGTGTTGTTTCCTGGTCTCCTCTGGCCTGCGGAATCATCACAGGGAAGTATGAAAATGGGGTTCCGGAATCGTCCAGAGCCTCCATGAAGGTAACCATGCCCACAGGGGCAACACTTTACTAGATAAAGTGCCAGTATCTTCACCACGGAAACCCTGTAGTTTGAAACCCCAATGATCCCTCTCACGGCACCACAATTAATATATTATCTCTATCTCTCATCCCCAGTCCTACCAGTGGCTGAAAGATAAGATTCTGAGCGAGGATGGGAGGAAACAGCAGGCCAAACTGAAGGAGCTGGGCCATATCGCCGAGAAGCTAAGCTGCACGCTACCTCAGCTAGCTGTGGGTAAGGAGGACCATTGGAACCTGTGACGCATGTGGTTGTTGTAGCGCACCCAGTGTGTCATCTCAAACCTGTCTCTTTTCTACACGCTGCACTGTTCTGTATTCAGTTCTAAAAGCGACACAGTTAGTCTATCCTCCCACTGTTCAAGGTGGGGGCACAAAGTTGTGGGTGGGAAAAACAGATAAGAGGTCTCCATAGCATATTGCAATTCTGGATCACACTGAAGTGCTGGCAAGAGAACAGTTGCCATCTCTTTTAGTGAGCTATTCCTGATCACGCAGTAATTGCCTGGTGAAATATAAATATACGTAAGTGTGTGTTTTTCCACTTACATCTCTTTTTTTTTGCACAGCCTGGTGCCTACGCAACGAGGGAGTGAGCTCAGTTCTTCTTGGAACGTCCAATCCTGCACAGCTAACAGAAAACCTGGGAGCAATACAGGCATGTTTCTGCCCTAAAACAAACATAGTAGAGAAGGAATTTACAGGGGTTTCAAATTACAGTAAGAAGACATGCATGATGAAATTGTGTGCAATGTCAGGATACATTGCCTTATTGTATATTTTATGACATGTTCCAACCACTCTAAAGGATGTATTTAAATGTGCTTTAGAAATTACTTTTACTTGACTACTTATTATTGTTATTATTGATATATTGACATTGATACGATTATGTGCTTTTCATTTGTACAGGTGCTGTCAAAGATTACCTCTCACATAGCCTCTGATATCGATCACATACTCGGAAACAGGCCCCACAGCAAGAAGGACTACCACCACCACCATCACAACTCATAGGCATCCCAAGACACCCTTGGAGGATGCAGACAAGCTGCTGAGAGGCCGACATGGCTGTCTTCTGCTCCTGTGTGTGCGTGTGTGTGTGTGTGCGTGTGTGTGTGTGTGTGTGTGTGTGTGTGTGTGTGTGTGTGTGTGCGCGCGCGCGCATGTGCGTGTGCGTGTACGTGTGTGTGTGTGTGTGTGTGTGTGTGTGTGTTTGTATGTGTGTTTGTATGTGTGTTTGTATGTATGTGCATATTTTCTGCTGTGCTCTGTGTCCAGAACCTCTCTCAGACTGCAGCTATCTCCAAGAACAGATTTAGCCCAAATTTGCCCCCAAATGATCAGAAATGAAGCTAATTTTGGCCCAGACCATAGCAGAAGCCTAGCCACACCCAACCAAAATCATGGCAAAGTTCAAGCTATCTGATCCTGATTATGGCAGAATCCTGCAGGCCTGGTTAACATTATGGCAGAATCTCAGCCAGGTCTGGTTAACATTACGGCAGAATCACAGCCAGGACTTGTCCAGGTCACGGCAAATCCAGGCTGGACAGATAAGGGCTTTATCTGTTCTAGGATCAGCTGCTCTAAGTTCTGGGCCTCGGCCATATTGACTGAGCTCCTCTTCAATGCTATGCATGCTTCTTGTAGACCAAACACCCTATCCCTCCCGGTCTCGGAACATCCTCGTATAACAAGTAAACATGTTGCAACATCTTGGTCAGGGTTTCCAGCTTTCACCGGTGTTTGGCATTGGGACAGGCCGGGGCCATCTGAAATCTAGAGCATGTGATTAGCATCAGTGATAAACAGTTAGTCATGGTGTGGAGAGAGCGCCTTTTGAAAAGGATCAAAATGCGAACCTCACGTAAATTGGGGTGCAAAGTTGGCAACCCTGATAACATCTGATAAATCTGATGTGCTGTGAACTGTCTGTCATTCATAATAGCCAAAGTTAACCTCTCTGGGACTCTAAAATAAAGAAAGCACTCCTTGGCAGCTGTGTGTTTTGGAGAAAAAATGATTGACATATTGTCTTTCATGTTAAGTAATTGAGAGGAAAAATACAGGATCCCCAACCAATCCCCTCAGAGAACTAGTCTTATTCAATGCCATTACTGCAAATTTCCTTGACTCCATTGCTGTTAGTGTCAAGTTTTTCCTGGGACTGTATGCTTTGCACTGTCTTTATGGGAACAGTTCAGTTTGCTGAGAATGGCTATGAGGTCATGTTAGCTTTTCTGCACTTGTGAAGTGAGACCTAATCGCAAAGCACAAAAACATTTGATCCTGGTCACAAAGGGTCACATACCTGCATGTGTTTTGCTTGGAGGCTTTGCTTCCACTGCATAAATTGCTATATTGTTTACAATACTGTAAAATGGTAGTACTATGATGACAGTACATAGTGAACTGTTTAATTTGTTTTTAACAATAAAAACAAATTTTCCTCCACTGCTGTTGTGTGCATTTTCAAAGCATTTGTATGCATGTATGAAGAATAAAACGATTTTTTGTTTGTTTGGCTTTTTTTTGGTAATGTAAAAAAAACCTGCTGACATTAGGATTCTAATGAGTACAACTCCTTAGCCAGCTAAATATGCTGTGTGGAATCGCCTACTACTTTGCAAGAGATAGAATGTAGTATGAAAGCCTATCACACACATCCATCCAACCCCCATTTTAGGTGGGTGAAGGATCTGAAGAAGTCTTCATGAAGCTGAAAGGCTCAAAACATCACTTATTAAACTTCTAAAGCCCTGTGGTGTGTGCATCAAATATCTCTGTAGAAACTACTGGGACTCTCTTTGTAATGGAAGTAGATTACACATGTAGCTAAGTAATTAGATGTTGTGGAAAAGTTTATTTTATTTTTTTATTTAATAAGTGAAACATATTTACCTCATTCCCACACGTCAAATATTCCAAGCCTTCAGTTTAATTTTTATGACCTTACAGATAGCCTAATAATAATACTCTAATTCAGTATGTCTGGAAATTCAGACCAATAAAGAAGGCCTTTAAATGCAAAATTGTCAGCCTCCTGAACAGTATGTTTGTGTACTATATGCTAAACTTCCCAGTTGGAACTGCATCATGGCTGGGAACGTTCCCATTTCCCCCGAACTTCATGAATGCATGGCTTACCTATGTAGGCTGGCTCTAGTTGGCCCAATTATTGCCCTGATTCCACCTAACACATTGTGATTGGGTGGCTTATTATCCGGTTTCAGAACTCCATGAATTGATTGGCTGTCCAATTTCATGTCATTACACTTAAAAGGGCCCAGGCCAGGTGGCCACCACGACTAGGTGGAATTTACTGCACAGGTAGTATTTTGTTGGGAAGTTACTTATTCGACGGCCATTAAGGTGAGTTGCATGGTAAGATGTATGCTTCTTTCTCTGAACCCAACACTAGTTTTCCAAGTTAATCGGTTAGTCAACTAACTTAGCGATGTCAGTTTGTGCGCGTTTTACCAGTTTAAATGTTGCACTTTATCTACTTGCCTAAAAATAGTCTAGCCATCCTTGTTTCAAAGCGGCTGACCCCCATATATTCTCTGCTCTCTTCTAACTTAAAGATGTCCAGTCCAGTCAAAGGAAAAGGCAAGGATTTAACAGGTGACATGTTTAGGATTACACGTGACAATTTCGCTGTCTGTAGCCACCCACGAAGTTACCTAGACACCAGATTCCTGTCTGTTCTTTTCAAGTGACTGACTGACCTTTTTTTTTTCCAGTTTCACTGACGCTCATTAAGAAAGGTGCTGTATTGTACAACCCAAACACGCCTGCCTTTACTGTGCATGGGAAAAATGAAAAGGTAGGCTACAACAGGGTATATTTGTTTTTTGGGGGGGGGCGGCAAGCAGCGAAGCTGCAAAGGCACCCATTGTTTTACTAGATTTTCTTTTTTGTCTCTTTTTCGTTGTTGCGAATAGATGGAATGGGAGCAGTCCAAAATGTAGTGGGATAACTTTCCTTTGAAGCCTCACTGTGCGAAAATTTCTCTGATCTATTCATGGAGACTTATCTTGCAATTAACTGGTTACTAGTCTCTGGTGCTGCTTCTCAAAGTACATATAACGGCTACAGTAGCTGTTACACACATTGGAATGTAAAACATCACTTTTGTCTCTTGTCCATGTTGTATGTAGATCACTGATGCAAATCTGCAGGCCTGCAGACTGCTTGTCTTGCCGAAGACTGGGCTCATTGGCCAGAGTCTGTCCTCCCTCGTGAGGGCCAGGGAGCACTCGGAGGGGACCCTGCCAGGGGACGTTTTGGATATGGAAGACGGACATGTGGTCTCGGTTCAAGGAGCAGTGGTAAGATGCCGTTCCGAGGCTTTTACCTGGGATTTCTCATTTTCTTGTCACTGCCACAAGAATTGGGCATTATAGTTGTCCAGTTCTTACACAGTGGGCAAATTGGTTAAGCTTTTAAGCATCCAGACTTCATTTAGTAGTCCCAGAAACCACTTGCTTTATGTTGCCTTTGTGGATGGCCAATATGTAAAGTAGCTTTTGTTAATGCGTTGTGTGTGTGTGTGTGTGTGTGTGTGTGTGTGTGTGTGTGTGTGTTCGTTTGTTCCTACAGGTGGATTTGGTGAGCAGGTGGCCTCCTGTGCATGTTTGGACCTGGAGAGAGTTTTATGACGAGGACCACTACATGTTGTTAATGGAGCCAGTGGAAAGAATAGCTGCTTGTGTTTATGTTAATACAAATGTAGGTGAATTTGAACTAGCAGTTTAGTAATAAATAGCAAAAAATATTTTGTGTTTGTATGGGAGAGTGTCCAAATATATGTGGGTTGTGAATATATGCAGTTCTTGCAGTAGTATTTATTTTCATGAATCTATGGACCATTTTATATGTGTGTGTGTGTGTGTGTGTGTGTGTGTGTGTGTGTGTGTGTGTGTGTGTAATATATAAACTGTTAATAGTTTGCACAGCATGAGGCATAATTGTGTTGGACATTTTGACAGCAGGCCCTCTTGTAGGATGGGCGTTGTACTGAGCACAATTCAGAATCTGAAATGACACGGAGCACATTACGGATGTGGGATTTGTGCTGTCTTTACTTTTTAACTGTTAACCATCACCTCTGTTATCAAAGCTTCCAATCCTAGCGCTTCTGAATTTAATTTCACATGCCTTTGTCATTTTTTTGCACTAAGACACTGCACTCTAGTATTTGTGCACCCCTGTGTTGCGTCCCTCTGCACCCCCACTGGCCTTGCAGTGGCAGTGCAACAGCCTTTGGGTGGTGATTGGGACTTCGTCAGCTGATCAGATACACCTGTGTGTGTGGCTATAAAAGCCCTCGTCAGTCTCTCCCTCTCTCTCTCCTGGAAGCTCTCACCATGCTCTTTATGTTGTGTTGTACTTTGTGTGGGTGCCCATCCCCACAGTTTGGCTTAATTTTAACCTGGGTTATTTATTATAATTAAAAATTGGTTTATTTTTGTAATACTCTGTCCATTTCCATTTTATGTTACGGCTTACGAGCCGGGTCGTAACATAAATGGGGGCTCGTGCGGGATCTTTGAACTTGCTTTTGGAGACTGGACTTCAGAGTTTTTGTTTAGTTGTAGTGGTGTGTAAGCTGGTGCTGAGTGTTTGCAGTTGGAAACTCTGGGTAGGTAGAGGGCTCCAGCTGGATGGCTGTGGCTGTCCTTCCTTCGGAGTACCTGTTTGTTGTGTTGGTTTATTATTTTGCCTTTTTTGTGTTTGAGGGTAACTCTGGGTGGGGGCACGCTTCAGAGTGCTGCAGTAGGTTTAGTTCTTGGCCTGCTGTAGCCTCATGAGTTCAGCGTTTAAAGTAGCCTCGAGCCTGGCAAGCCCTTGAAGACTAGGTTAGGCCTAGATAGTATAATGGTAGATCCCAGAGTTTGCCTGAACATGCTTGGTTTGTGTTACACTCAGTCATTTTGTTTACTCCCTCCAGTTTTGTTCGGTATGGTGAGAGCTCTGTGTTGTAATTGTTTGAGAGAGTTGCCCTGTTAGCCAAACTGTAGCACCAGTGCCCAACAGCATATTCTAGATGGCTGCTGTAGGGTAACGTCTTGTGTAGTGTTGGTGCTCAGCAATTGGTGCGCTGGTTCATGCCATGGCCAGGTTGAACCATTTTGTGAACTTTTATGGGATATTTTGGTTTGGATGAGCATGTTTGTTTTAAAGCATGGTGTTTGACTGTGTCTAGTGTAACTGTATGTGGGGCTTGCGTGTTTCATGAGGGTGACTGGTTGTGTTTGTGTGGTGAGTGACCCTTCAGTTGGTGGGAGTCCTTGCCATTTAGTTTGATCACTGTTGTGTTGCTAGCATGGGGTATGCTGCAACTTGTGTTATGTGGTATTGGGCCACATGAGTGATCTTTGTTTGGGCAGGATTTGCCACATTTTGGGTCAGGTATGTGTTGCTCAACTGTTTCTAACAGTAACTTGTGGTGGTTGAAGACCACTTTGGGTGGCCATTTTGGGTGAGGGTGCAGTCCACTTTTGTTGGGTTACCTGTTACTGCTGTGAGTTGTAACTTTGGTGAGGTAACCATTTTGGTTTGTGCCTGCTGTACCTCACATTTGTGGGTCACATTGTTGCTGTTAGATCGAGTTGAAGCACTGGTTTGTTTTGATCACCTCATGTGCAGCCATGCTAAAGTTCCACATTTGTGTTTGCGTTTGTTCTGTCTCTCTGCCTGTTTCTCACCTTTTTGTCCTAGGGCCCAGGATGTGAAGGACTGCTGTGGACAAGGATGCAGAGGGCCTTCGTGTTTGTTTTGGGCTCCTGGAGGAACCCTTTTAAGGGGGGAGGTGTTGCGTCCCTCTGCACCCCCACTGGCCTTGCAGTGGCAGTGCAACAGCCTTTGGGTGGTGATTGGGACTTCGTCAGCTGATCAGATACACCTGTGTGTGTGGCTATAAAAGCCCTCGTCAGTCTCTCCCTCTCTCTCTCCTGGAAGCTCTCACCATGCTCTTTATGTTGTGTTGTACTTTCTGTGGGTGCCCATCCCCACAGTTTGGCTTAATTTTAACCTGGGTTATTTATTATAATTAAAAATTGGTTTATTTTTGTAATACTCTGTTGTGCATTTCCATTTATGTTATGGCTTACGAGCCGGGTCGTAACACCTGACAATGTGATAAATTGGTAAGTCCTGCGAAACACGGGCCATCCCTGATGGCAGCATGTTGAGGCCACTGGCTGTGACATGGAGCAGTAATTTTGGGATCTCCCCTCCCTTGGTGTTACAGGGGACTATTGTGCGAAGTGACCGTGCCTTCGCCAACCTGACTGGCTACTGCAGCGAAGAGCAGTTGTTGGGACGGCCCATCGTGCAGCTGATGCCATCTCTAAAGCTCGGTTCTCGCCTCGGCCCACTGCCCGAGGTAAGTCCTCAAGCGTCATGGCCACCCTATTAGTCTTGAAAAACAGAAAAAAGGCCGCACTATGCATATTCAGTCACCATTTATTACACAGACGTGTTTTTTTTCTGTTTTTCAATTGAGTTATATTTTGGCCAGCACTCTGAAAAAAACCCAAAAGACTGTCTGAGTGCAGCCTGCTTCAACCCTTCTGAACACCCTATTAGTCTTTCCATCTTTTAAGTGGGAAAGTTGCCTCGTCTTTATTTCAAGGGGACATTTTTTTGCACCCTTTGTCAGATGTGCTCTTATGTTTTTGCCATTCGTAGAATACCAAATGTGGACCATAAACTACAGTCATATATTATACAGTATGTGTACTGGCTTATCTCATGATTACCTCTCGGCTCGTGGGGGCGGGGGCACAAAACAAACAACTGGAACTCAAAATTAAACTCTGAGAAGTTACTGAATGTATTGAAGAGATCTCTGTGAATAAACTGCTTTTTCTCTTTCCTTCATAAAACGCATATCCTGTGATGTCACTTAAGTGTCCATCCCTCTGCAGAAGTACCGAGAGCAGAGAGTGACTGTCCGAGGGCCAGTGTCTTCAGGACTGTCTAATATGACTGTTCAACAGATGCAATCAGAATCCAGTACCTCAGACTTCAGTTTTGAGTCCTCCTCATTGCCCAGCAACTTCCTCTCATCCAGTGCAGGTAAGGGCAATGCATTGGAGTGTATGAATGTGCTTTTATATTTTTGCCATCATTTGTTTCTCTGTCTTATCAAAATCAGTCATGAATGTATTGTTCTGAAATTGTCAGTATTGTCACTGCCACTGTGTGGAGGTCTGCACTCTGATGTTTTTGCTATTGGTGTTTTTATTTGTCTTGTTTCTTATCTACTATTTATTTTCACTACTTTTTATTTACATTATGGGAGAGGCAAGCCAATTTAGTTGTAAGTAGCAATGAACGTCTGTTTCGCGCTCGCTCTCCTTCACCACAAACGGTGGGCCTTTCGGCATGCATAAGCCTTTCAAGCACCAAAAAGTTGGGACTGGTCAAAGCTTGGTAGTATAGCAAGTTGTTCTCTGGTTTACATTTTGTAGGACCCTGATTATTAAGCTGGTTGGCTGGATATTGATTAAAACCATGAAAATACCTTTGCTTCACCATGTTTATCCTTGTAGAACACACAAGTGGCTGCAGCAGTTCACCTCCCAACTTGGTCTATGGGGTAAAGATGAGCGTGTTTGCTCCAGTCAGTGGCCTACTTATTCTCTGTCCTAATGGCCGTATACATAGCATCAGCGACCGTTTTGCCATGATGCGGTTTGGCTACAGTAAGCTGGAGTTGATTGGGGAGGTAAGTACATCAAAAAGCCACTTGTACTGGTATACATTGAAAATGGAACATGCCTAAATGGTAATACTGTCAACACAGAACTGTCCTTTTATTCACAGCATTAAATAGGATGAGTATGACCCAGTGGATTTTCTTGTTCTGTTTTTACTGATTATCTTGAAGCCCAGCTTTATGGTAAGTTCAGAAATCTGTATGCCAAATGTGCACCATAAACTACACTGCCATATATCATGTATACTGGCTTTCCTTGTTTGTTCAGAATGTCACCACCCTGATGCCAGGGTTTTTTGAATGGATGAGGCAACGCTGCCATGCCACCCCAAGCGCCAGGCCACCCCAAGAGGACTCTGACCTGTCCAGTAAAAACTTGGGTAGGTAATCTAGATATACTTCCAAAACCCTTTCTCTTTACTACACACATGCAGGCAGTAGGCCCTAGTGCACAGTGGTATACCATGGTCTTTCTAGCAGAGAGACCTAAGCCCTTTTTTCTTTCTTAAAAAAAAGTGTCTTGTTCATAACATGTCACTAAATCTGTGTGTAAATTTGGACATGGCTCACAATTTATCAGATAATAAGAAGGTACAAAGTTTGTCAGATAACTCTCTGACTTTCTCTATGTCCGTGAAGGCCCAAAAGAGTCGATGGTTGAACTTGTTTTTGTTCCCATTTTTAACCAATGAGAATCGACGGTCTACTCTGGGATTTTCATTAAAGTGGAGAAAATCAACATGGGAATGGGACTGTGTTCAGAAACTTGTTTTTTTTATACGGTTTCATTACCACTGCTAAATTAAACACTAATGACACAGTATTGTATTCACAAGGCTCCTTTCACTGTTGCATAGGGCTTAATAAGGCAGCTTCCTTAGTAATGCAAAAATGTCCACTTTGACATAAGCCCTGATTGCTTTGCTTTGGTTGTCGCCGAGCAAGATCAAGACATGTGTTGCCTTGTGGAGCTGCCTGGAGAAAGCCTGGCCCAATTGGACCCATGCCACTGCTCTCTGCTCTCTTTTGGCACCCCAGCGACATCAACGCCGAAATGGTTGAGGGCAGATACAGAGATTCTGGAAGGGAGCTATCAGGGAAGCTCTTACTACAAAGATGGAACCAGGCTTGGTTTGTACCCACTTATTGCAGTCAAACCTGATCATTTCAATTTTGTAGGGTGGCTGGGGAAACTTGGTTCTTAAAGTACTGATTTTTATAATGTCTCTCTTTATGCCAACTACACTAAGTGTTTTAATAAGTATATTTTTGTTGCATCTCTAAAACTGAAGCTATGTTTTGTATGTGTATGTGATCATCTGTCTAAGGCTTAACTGAACTTGATCATGTCTCTTCCAGAGGTTCAGTGTGAGGTTCGTCGGGCCATCCTAAGAGATGGCCAGCTGATTTTCTCTGTCTGGATAACTGGAAGACTCCCCATGGGCGGTCCACAGCGGGAGCCACCCACCCCTGATAATGACAGTGTCTTCCTGCCGGACTGCAGCGGCCAAGGCGAGGTCAGGCCCATTAAAACGGAGTGACTTCACTTCCTGAAATCCCACTTGTAACACTGGGTGTAACAAGCACCTGTTCATCGGCCATTTAAGGGTTTCTGTTTGTAAAATTACCTACAAAATTGACTTTGAATGAATTTCCGTGTGTGTGTGTGTGTATGTGTGTCCAGGTCCAGGACAGTGGCCCGTTGCACAGTGGGGAAGGTTTCCTGGAAACCCTCAATGACCCCATTTGTGAGGAGGAAGATGCGTCCCTGCAAAGTGTACTATAATAGCTGAATACCTTTTATGTTTGTATTATGGAAGTGTAAATAAACATGATGTCATGAATTAAGTGTCTGTAGTTTGTTCTTGAAGTCTGTTGTGCAGATGTTTAGTAATCCTGTGGTGGAGGCTATGTGACTGAATTGCTGTGCTTATGTAAGCTGCAAGTAACATCTTAATGTTCATTTGTTAATATAGTGCAGCACATTGGTTTAATGGATTTTTATTTTGCTTTATACACAAAAAAGCAATACTTGGGCTAAAACGGTACACACATTTTCTTACATGAAATACTTAAAACTATACTGTGCAGCTTTTGTGTTTACTGAGAGCCTGTCAATTAGCCCAAAAAAATAACACTTGTACACCTGACAATTCTACCAAACACAACTGGACAACACCGAAGCCTTGGCACTACCAGTGGAGCTAAAGTTCATCTGCTTAACACTCAATAAGGGGGGGGGGGATAAAGGGAAATTACTATTATGGTACAATTGCATGAAAAAAGGCCTGGCCACAGCCAGACTGGCTATGCCCAGATTATGTGCTGTATGTTATGTCCAATAGAATGCATTAATACCCTACCCTGCAAATTTGCCATGCTGTACTGTAAGCGTACTGAATGCTTCTCATCCACCCTGCACAGGCACAGAAATCGTTTTTTGTGGTGTACTACTATATTTTGTTCCTGAGTAGATGTCATCTCCAAAACTGAGCCAATCCGGCAATACGTGTGTGAGCAGTAGGAACTGCAACTAGACCGAGCTGATGAAGTCCAGCCGCGTTCTATCATGGTCATTCCAAGCTAGGGTGGAACGTTTATTTGGGGTTCGTGTTTCTCCCGGCGATATTTTTTCGAAGGACAATGGTCCGGAATTGTGGACAGAAGATAACGGCATGTTATGGTTTTAAGCTTGGTGCTGTGCAAGTTTGGGCGGGTTACTGCCCAATAAGTGAGATTCTTACTGGCAGCGAACTTGCGAACGTTGCCCTTTAAAAAAACAGACCTACCATACTTGGGGGGTGTCCAGAAGCTTAATTTGTTACTGAAACCCATAGCTGTCTAACTCGTCCTTACCATGCAGGCTGTTCAATGGACTTTAAGAGGGTCGACCCGTCTTGCTTTGAGGTCTGTCGCTCTTACCGAGCAAAATGGAAGACAGTTGCCCTTTGTCTCTCGAATGCTGTGCTCTCGTGTTCAAGACCCAAGGGCGCCTGCACAGCCACATGGACGTGAGCTGTCATCGCGAACTCTGATTGATCTGGGTTTCACCGACATACAGGCTGAGTCGGTGTGTGAAGGTGCCATCAGAGCTCTTGGAAAACGGTCCGACTCGTATGACATCTCTACAGTTATGGCCCTACTAGTACTGGGCCTGAATTCCTCAAGTATCGTCAAAATCTTTGATAAATCGCCGGGGCTATACACAGAAAAGGGACCAGTCGTGCAACAGCGAATTCAGAATCTGTCGAAACTGGGGCTAGTTGAAGGTAAGTAAACATTAAGCAGACATTCCTGACGTAATATTTGCTGCTTTGTAGTGTCATCCCATATTTCGCAAAGGCTCTTCGGAAAATAATGATCTCTTGTATTAATCTCGTATGTGTCTTCTCTAGGCAGTATTCAGAGAGTGATCAGCCACTACCCTCAAATCCTCATTATTCCTGCCAAGAACGTGAATACAGCAGTGCAGTTTCTCAAAACGAAATGTATGTTTACTTCCCAACAAGTGCGAGAGATACTGCGGGATTCCCCTCAGGTCGTAGAGGAGAATCTCAATAATGTGGAATATAAATTTCAGGTAACAGCTTATTTTGTTGCTTACCTCTATAAACATTTGCATAGGCTACATTGTGGCGAATATTTTTTCCCCATAAGGCTGGACAAATGTGTGTACTTCCAACAAATGACTATGTCAATAGTCCTCCAATAGTACAAATTAGTGTCCATGCATTCAGTAGGGACAGTATTCTTTCACCCCGAGGTAAGCTAATCATCACCTCTGCTGTCCTATGCTTTCAGTATGCCTACTTCCGTATGGGGGTGAAACAGCCGGATATGGTGAAAGCCAGACTATTCAAGGTGGACATGGAGGAGTTGCGCTGCAGACACTGCTTCTTGGAGCGCAGAGGCTTCTACCAGACACCGGACAAAAAGGGCCAGACACTCATTGTCAACCCCAAACTCAAGGACTTCCTCACAGCCCCCGAAGAAGTGTACCTAGACCAGTTTGCTAAGGCCACCAAAGAGGAGTTGGATGTGTTTCGCACACTGCTTGCTCGAGAAGACAGGGATGAAGGCATAAAGGAAGAATATTGGCACATTGAGGAGGATGAGGATGAAAGTGAAGGAGAAGATGTGATTGACTTCCAGAGGGGAAACATGGGATCCTTGGGATATGAGAAAAGAAAAAGGAAAAGATGAAACCAAAGATGGTGTCTGTTGGTTTTTTTTATTACCAAAGGACAACGCTGTGTTACTGTTAGGGATATCATGTCACCAATGAGAAATAAAAACTTATTATATAACTAAAACCACCCACTTTTCCCTCTTGTTTTAAAGAGCATTGCCAAGTCACAGACTGGAACAGGAAAGCACAACTCATTATATATGTTCAGTCTGTCATACTTTTTAGAAGCTGTGTTAAAGCATTTTCCATTTGCTGTAATTTGTGCAGCACTTTCAGATCTACCAGTGTTCGTGTTGTTTTTTTGTGATTCAGCATTTATTTTTAAACAAGCTTTTGACTGCAAAGTTTTAATGGCATTTATTGAATTTACACCAGTAATAAACAAAGCCTGAGAGAAAGACATATCTTAAGTTGCTTAATCATCACGTCACACAAATAAGCAGAAATCTGTATACATATTTTAGCTCTCTATGTGTGTGTTTGTGTGTCCTTATATCCACAATGTGAATGAGCATGTTTTTCATCTTTCAATATGGTCAGTCTCTCCCAGCATACAACCACACATGAAATTGCGTCATGCCTTTTTGTGTGCATAGGACCACCACACAGCATATGGCAAGCCCTTTATAACTAGTCGTAGTTTACATCCGGAAATGTGGTGTTATCATTGTAAAGACAAGCATCTAATAAGGACTCAGACAGTGTGTGCTTCTTGTCATGCAAGGGTTAGGATGGAAGTGGGTATGTGTGTGTAAGTGTTTTGGGGGGAGGGGGGCTTTCCTACGAGATGTGGTGTTACCATGGTATATGTGTAGGGCTCTTTGAGGTGTGTCGAGCAGCATTATCTCATATGAGTCAACAGTGCGCTCACATCGACTGATAAAGAGTCGTGGAGAAGTCAGCCTGGAGAGTATTGATTTACGAAGCCATTAAACTAATGGTTGACCACATGAAGGGAGCACCAGGCAGCCCTCAGCCAAGAACTCTCAGACTCCAGTAAAGAGCTCCGGCAGGGTTTCTGTTTGCACCGTTTCGACAAGGTGGGGATGTGAGTGCCTGTTGTTTTTCAGTCAGAATCGATCACTCATCAATATGTTCTGCTGGTTGCTGTCAATGTTGTAGATCATTTTTTTCTTTAACCTAAAAAAAAACGGAAGTAACAAAAGGCTATAACTTCAGTGGTGACATTTGCCTTTCTGGATAACCTAATTTCTGAAACGCAGTGTTGTTGCTGTTCATGTAAAGCGAGTACTTTTATCTGTTGTATGTACTATGTTATATAATCATCAGAATCACTGCCAGGTGGTAGAGTAAACAGGAGATGTGATGGATATCATTAGTAACTGCATTGAGTAAAGTTCTGCATATTGAGGACATCGTCATCTTGAATAAAATAGCCCTAACTGAATAAGTATCCAAAAACGTCTTGTCAAAGCTGAAATGAAAACAAAATGCTTAATAGTTGTCTATCATATTTCAATAAAGTAAAGTTTAGTATTTACAGGGAGTATCGATAGGAGAAAAGTGATAATAAAATCAACCACTGCTGAACAGCATTGCTTTCATTTACCCACATTTTAACAAGCTATACAATGGCAAAAAATCTTACACTCAATCCGCAAAATAAAAGTAGTAGTAGAGTGGAGGTACATTATTTATCCCTACAAAAAAAGGCGCTTAGTAAGGTTGTTTAATAAAAGCCACTGCTCCTCCCATCACAACCTCAGTAGCAAATATGCTTTAAATCACACTACCGGCCACCAACACACTGAGGTATCCTATTTGCTCTAAAAAACATGTTTGAACTTTTGTAGAAGTTGAGGGTGTTTAATCAGGCTTTCTTTCCAGAGTTTAGGGTATTTGGCTCCATAATCTGCTATGAGTCTGCTAGTGTCACCAATAGTGTAATTTCTTATCTAATTTGTAGTGGTAAAATAATAAATAACTGAAAACATTTTAACATAAGCTACATGTCAATAACAGTATGTGATGGATACTGCGTAAATGAACATGCATTTTCGGCATCGTGTGATGTTTGTCCCAGGGTAGTGTTAGAACAAGTTCATCAGGTACTTGTCACCTGATACCCTGATAAGAACCATTATCAACACCTCTGAAATAAATCAGCAGGTGCCATGTTTGTTTTAAATTGGACTTTTAATATGCTGTAGCCCTTGAACAGATGGCTGGTAAACATTCAAATTACTGACTTGTTTACTCTCCATCATGGGTCATGACCTTAGTTGATTTTACCTTATAATAATTACCTTAAAAAATAAAGATAATGTTTAATTTTTTACTTTATACCAGTATAAAATGGCATTACATATTTATTTATTTTATTTCTTTAGATTGGAAGCACATCCTAGGAATCTACATTCCAGCTTACAGAAACGCATTCACTTCCAGCTTGGCACCCCCTCGTGCAAATGACCTTCACCATCATCGCCAACGTGTCAAACAGCTGGTTTGACGGGATGGAGGGCAGCCATGTAGAACTCTTTCTCATCCCCTCCACTCTGCTCACACTGTGCACACTGATCCTCGACCCCTTACTGGTGGGCTGCATCTATTGCTCCCCCGTGCTGCGTGAGGAGACCCGCTACCTCCTGCTGGCCAATACCCTGGTGGCTGACATGGCCTTTGTCAGCCTCAACATCGCCATGGTGACGTGCGCGGTGCTCCGTGTGTCTGTCCTGCGGGTGGCCTGCGAGGTGGTCATCACTGCCACCGTCACGGCCTACTGCTGTGCCGTGCTGTCCGTCACCGTCATGGTGGTGGACACCTATGTGGCCGTGCGCTGGCCGCTGCACTACGACGGCCTCCTGTCTCCGTCCCGGGCCCAGAAGATCTCCGCAGGCCTCTGGGTTCTGGCCTCCATGTACCCGCTGTCCCTGATCATCATCCTGGAGCTTCTGGAGGAGGAGCCTCCCCAGTGGCTGCCCCTGTGCCTGGTGCTGATCACGGTGGGCGCCCTGGGGAAAGACATGATGGTGGGCGTCCACATGTACTTCACCATCGGTGCCGTGCTCTGCTTCCTGCTCATCATCTACTGCTACGTGCGGCTGTACGTGGTGACGCGCCGCTCGGGCATCTGGCGGCAGCGCTACTCTCGGGCGCGCCTCACCCTGCTGGCGCACGGCGTGCTGCTGCTGCTCTACTTCCTGCCGGGCCTGGTGTTCACCGTGGAGCTGGCGCTGTTCGAGAGCAGGCAGATGGGAGGCCAGGCCAACGTGTGGGTGAACATGGCCAACATGAGCGTGCTTATGCTGCTCCCGCGCGCCGCCGCGCCGTACCTCTACGGCCTGCGCTACCGGGAGATCTACACAACACTGACGCACCTGCTGTTCAAGAGGAGACAGCTCAGTCAGGTCAGCACGGTGTCGTGACTGGAGTCACCCCACACAGACCGCACTGCTTCAGAAAGGAAGGGGGGGCTTTTTCACAAGATGCCTAAATGGAAGACAATCAACCAATGTCATGTTAATTCTGTATTGTTATTTATTGGTATGGCATTTGGGCCCCCAGCTACAAACTATGCCTCATGCTGCTCTTGGTGCCACTGCCATAAGCATCATCTGTGTTTGTGTTTGATTTTCTACATATGCACATTTTTGTCAAATCTAGCCAAATATTTCTCACAGCATTGCTTTTCTTGTAAATGATGTGTCTTCAAATGCAAATCTCTGGTTCTGTAAACAGGAAACAAGCTTATAGGCTCAGACAGAGCCAAAAATAATGTCAGGGAATCAAAATCATCTCCGATCCATGATAAGATCTGTTAAGCACGTTTAGAGGCTCATTTGCGAACTGTGCTAAACAGATAAAAACAGATAAAGTTACTGATGTGTTTTTCCCACTATTATGTTGAAATGTAATGACAGCGAGTACTACAGAAAACTTTTTGTAGCAGTGCTTTCATAATTACAACCAGCACTAAGCATTAAAAAAGTCAGAAAATTTGCATTCAGACTTTTCAATAAACGTTTGATTTGAATGAATTTTCTTCTAGTGCCTTTGCCTGTCTGTGTTTTTATTGAAAACTGGCAGGGATAAATATTATAACCATATTAAAAATGAATTTTATACTTTTGTGCTTGTAAAGCAACTAAATAAACTAAATAAATAAAAAAATCTGGTGTCTGTATTCCCAAGTGTACAACTTTAAAATCAGGTATTATGCAACCACATCCCTCCCTGACCCATTGCTGATGGCGATGTAATGGCGAAAGAGCAGTTTGGTCCATTTACCCTCTTCAGATATGTTTACATAAAAACGCGTCTCCCAGGAGACCGCCGACAGTTACATCCGTTTAATCAATCTATGCTGTCTTCTCGTCACCTTAACATCTAAGCTTCAGTGCAAGTCTGCTCATCCAACTAAGCACTGTTGCGTTTTCCCCTCATCGGTCGCAAGCTGTAAGCTTCAGTGTGAGTCTTTTGCCTCATCAGTCACAGGAAGTAAGCGCAAGATGTGAGTATGGCCACAGCAGCCCAGGGACGTGTGATGTCTTCATCTACTCTGGAAGAGTCCGGGGACTTCTTCATGTCTCTGCTGTGCGCTTTTGGGAACTGGTACAATGGCTCCGGTTTTGCTGAGGAGCACAGTCGTCTCTCCAACGGACCCAATGCCTCCCAAAGTCAGGTGGAGCTGTTCGCCCGCGAGTGGAGCGTGTTCCTGCCGCCGCGACCCACACGCCTGCTGCAGATCTGCCCCATCCTGGGCTTCCTGGCGGCCGGGACGGTGACACCCCTGATCCTGAGACGCGTGTTGACCGACGCCCGCCTGAGGCAGCAGACCCGCTTCCTCTTACTGGCCAACGCACTGCTTAGCGACCTCCTCTTCCTGTCCGTCTACATGCTCAGCACCTGCCTGAACGTGGGTAGCGTGCTGATGTCCGACTACGCCTGCGCTGCCCTGCTCTTCCTGCTGGGGGCGCTCTACATCGCCGGCATCCTCAGTGCCAAGGCCATGGTGCTGGACACCTCGCTGGCAGTGCTGGCTCCGCTGCGCTACCTGTCCCTCTGGCCCCTCTCCCGCACCAAGGGGGCCGTCGCCACCATCTGGCTGGTGTCTGTGCTCTTCCCGGCGGCCTCGGTGGGCACGTTCCTCTGGTACCACGCCACAGCGCCCTGCTCCCTGCACATCTGCTCCCTGCCACTGGTCCTGGTGCTGACGGTCAGCCACTCCTGGCCCATGCAGGTGTCCATGCTGCTGACGGTGACCGGCATCCTGGTCATCCTGCTGCTGGTGCTCTCGGGCTACCTGGCGCTGTGCTGGCAGACAAGGCAGGCGGGCGTGTGGCGTGGTGAGCGCTCGTCCCGCGCCAGGGGCACCTTCCTCATCCACTACCTGCACCTGTTCCTCTCCTTCTGCCCCATGCTGGTGCTGGCCATCGAGCTGCTGCTCTGCTGCCGCCACAGGACTCTGGATCTGCGCGCCAACCTCTGGGTCTCGCTGGTGGTCTGCAACGTGCTGCTGGTGCTGCCTAAGGCACTGGCGCCCTACCTGTACGGACTGAGGTACAGGGACTTGTCTGCTGCGTTGTTTGCTTTCTTTAGACCGAGGCGAACGTCTGCCGTCAGTCCTGAAACTTGACTATGTCCCACATTGACATGTCTGTGCCTGCCCAGCCAAACAGCAGACTGGGAGGGTTGTGCTAATGTTGTGGTGTCTTGTTTTGTGTGCTTGGTCTTTTTGCGCTCAGCACATCTGGGTTTGCATGGTCTGTCCTGTCCTTGTAGATGTAGATGCAATAAATTTATGTATGGAGGCAAAAGTCAGTAGAATGGCTGTGATTAACTACATGTCAAAATAATGTGTTATTAACTACTTACAATAGAGGGAGTATCATTCTAATATATATTTATTTATACTGGTGCAATTTCTTGAACCTTGAATAGCCTTCTGAAAAAAACTACCTGTTATCATGCTGTGACAACTTCCTTTTTTATTTCTACATTTGTTGCATTCTTTCTTTAAATGTATTTTCCAGTCTGCACCCCTGAGCAATGTATTTTCCCCTCACTCATGAGCTATCTCTGTGAGTTAGGGAAAATAGTTTACATTAACACATTGTTAACATTGTTAGTCATTAGAGCCATTTGTCAATTGATGAGGAGAACATCAGTCGTTTGTTGCAGGCTATATGTTTACCACCAGTATATTTTTGGCCTAACTTTAGTTTTGAACCCCCTTCTGAGAAGTCTGGAATCACAAGACCTAACACACCAAAACAGTGATAACATACCTAAAAACTTTAAAGGCTTTGCCCTCCAATTAGGTCCCTGAGAAATCAAATTATTTAAATTACTTAAGTGTGCCGACAGAAATTGGACAGTGAAATGTGCAGTGGAAGGGCACCCACGAATCGTCATCGTGCAGTAGTTGACTCGTGTTTTTTCCTGGATAATTAATTAGAAAACATGCTATATTTTATGAAATGGATGTTTGTTGGTTAAATTAGTATTGATGCGTCCTTTTTTTATTATTAATGCTTGCCTGTATCACACACTGGCCCGCACCCCCAGAAATATTTACCTGTCAACTGCCTAATCCAGATCAGTCACTGGCTCAGTGCGATAACCGTAGCGGCTGACATCAAGACAACCCTTTAACTTTTTGTCCAGCCTTGGTATGTTTCAATAAACCAACACAAGAGGGTGCGAGTGTTCTAAGGTGTGCCATCTATGAAACGTCGCACAGAGGGTTAACGGTTAGGCTACTTGTTTTCTTTCTCCCGGAGGACAAAGTGTTCTCAGTTGAAATATGTTAATATGCACCCCAGCTGTTCCTCGAGCATTTTAAAACGAGTGTATAGTTTTAAAATAGTGCACTACTTTTGTGTTTAACCTCAACCGCAGCTGTTGGCCACTGAAACATGTTAAGGCCATGTTAATTCCGCTAATTATGGGAATATGTAAAGACTGTATGCCTGTGCTTTTAAATTAAGTTTTCGTTTGTTGACATAGCAGGTCTGTAGCTGTTCAAGTTTAATCTGGATAGGAGTCTTTTCTTAACAAAGCGCGTCAGTTTTACTGACAGTGTCACTACCTATTTAGCAACTCGCCCCCGGGCCCGGACAGACAACTTTACTGGTTTCAACTTCCTCAAACGGTCGATTTGCCTTCCTCGTTGTTTTGTTTGCAAACAAGCTATCCACGTGGAATGTGTCTGTGAGGCATTTTGGGAAGTGTTGTCGTAGAGCCTACCAATATTTCAATGACATCACGTTCAGAAATACACTTCCCATGAGCACCTACGACAGTGGAGTTGGAGAGGTGCTGAGGATGTGACATAAATAACCCTGCACTATTGTCCTTTTCCAGACTTCTTTGTGCCAGCTAAATCTCTCCGAGTCAACATGTCACGGTCATTGCGGAATATTTACCTTTCCACGTAGACCCGACAATTTTGAACAAGCATACTCTTTGACACTTTATCTCTTATGGACTTTGTTTTTCGACTTTCCAAGACTTTTCCCTAACGGTTGTCTATTTGATTCCAGAGAACAAGGTAAGACAACAGATCCTGTCATGAAATGCGTCACACAGCATCTCACGGTATGGTTCTTGTCACGCGTATTTATTGATCACCCATTAATATATACTGTTGTAAAGAGATATGGCATTGTATCCAGTATGTCTAAATTTGGTGCGATGACTAAACTCCAAGGGCCTTCATGGCGGCTTATTTATTTTAAGTGAAATGGTTCTGGTGTTTTTCTGGTGCTTGGAAGCAGTTCTAAAGCACCTCTGGCTTTTACGAATCAACAGGTAGATCTCTATAGGCAATGTCTCTGTTATATACCAACTTGTCATATCGTACATTAACTCGCTTGAGCTATATCTGAAGCTGCCTTATAAATAGTGGCATATATTTTCCCTAAACTATGCTGTGGAAACTATATACATGATATATAACGGTGTTTTAGAAAAAATGCAAAGCATTTTTGGCACAATGTTGCATGTAATTGCACAGGAGTAACATTCCTGGTCAGTTAATCTGGATTTATATGACAGTAATAAAATGGACAAGTGACTGTAAACAACATGATGCCAAATCACTGATGCTGTAAGCTATTCATAAAGTCAGCATGCCAGTAAATTATAGGCTAATGTGTGGAGGAAGTGGATTAGGCAAGATTATGAGCAATTTGACATGTTGAAACAACAGCCGCAATTCCTTTCATAACACACTCATTATTGGACTTCATAACACACAAAGGCTTGATATGACTTTGACCAAAAAAGTCTTTGGTGGTCCACTATTAGTCTTAATTAATCAGTCAAAATTGACTAAAATATGGTTTCATTTAACACAGTGAAACTACACTGACGCTCAATCATTTGATTTTTAACATGAAAACTAACCTATCCAAAAACTCATAGTTGTCACTCTAGATAATCAATGTCTTGGCGCCAGGTGCAGCATTGTTCTCTCATCATGGCTGATGGAGCGCGGCCGTTGAGATGACGCAAGTCTCTGGTTTCCTTTAGCCCAATCCCTCCGACAACCAAAACAAACCGGATTGACATTTCTGTTCTGCCAGTTGCACAACCAGGAGTGCTTGTTTCCCCGTTTTTTTTTTTTTTACAGTTTACTGAACTCCTGAACCAAAGTTCCCTCGCCTTGGGGCACTGCTGTTGTTGACAGAGCATACCACATGGCTTCAGGAGTTGTTTCCAGTTGAGTCCCAGAAGGTGCCTCTTCTGTGAATCTTCCTTGTTTATCCCTCTAAGTTGGGCATGCAAGAAGTTCACCTGAGGCAGTAACGCTGATAGTTTTAGTACTTAAGCCATGAATTCCCCTGTCATAAACATCCAGATTCTTTAGAAAATATGTAGGCCACATCTAATCTCCTCAAACGAGATCTAGATTCCTTATTTTAAAATCTTGGTTTGCAGGTATGAGAAAGTTTGCAGTTAGGATTCCAAGATCAGGCACATCTCAGTCATCCTCAGAGCGTTTTGGAGAGACCTGTAGGTTACATACTCAAGAAGTGCTGAACTCTCTGGGTTTCCTTAGGTGCTAGGTTGCAGAATCAGCCTTTGACTTCAGGCCGCTGTTGGGCTTAGTGGTGCAGCCATGGTGCTGATTTTGGGCCGGAGGCTGAACAGGGAGGACTCAGGCGTGAGGGACTCCCCAGCCGTGAAGCGCAAGGTGTTCGAGGTGGACCCCAAGAACCTGAGCGGCCATGACGACGCGTACGACTTCTGCTCGGGCGGGCTGCACGGCGAGGGCATCCTGCAGGCCTTCAACGAGTTCCGTGACAACCGCCTCTTCACCGACGTGGTGATCTGTGTGGAGGGCCGGCAGTTCCACTGCCACCGCGCCGTGCTGTCCGCGTGCAGCAGCTACTTCCGCGCCATGTTCTGCAACGACCACCGCGAGAGCCGCGAGATGCTGGTGGAGATCAACGGCATCCTGGCCGAGGCCATGGAGACCTTCCTGCAGTACGTCTACACAGGCCGTGCCAAGATCACCACACACAACGTGCAGTACCTCTTCGAGACCTCCAGCCTGTTCCAGATCTTCCCGCTGCGCGACGCCTGCGCCAAGTTCCTCGAAGAGCAGCTGGACCCGTGCAACTGCCTGGGCATCTGCCGCTTCGCAGACACCCACTCCCTTAAGCAGCTGGCCAGCCGCTGCCGTGCTTACACCCTGCAGAACTTCATGGAGGTGGCGCAGCACGAGGAGTTCCTGGACCTGCGCAAGGAGGAGCTGGAGGAGTACATCGCCAGCGACGAGCTGACCATCGGCAAGGAGGAGACGGTGTTCGAGGCGGCCATGCGCTGGGTGTACCACAGCACGACCGACCGTAAGCCCATACTCAAGGACCTGCTGCAGCACGTGAGGCTGCCGCTGCTGCACCCCAACTACTTTGTGCAGACGGTGGAGGGGGACCAGCTCATTCAGGTGGACCCCGAGTGCTACCAGCTGCTGCACGAGGCCCGGCGCTACCACGTCCTGGGCAACGAGATGATGTCCCCCAGGACCAGGCCACGCAGGTGAGTCACAGTCTGGGTCAGCAGAGTGGCAGAGTGGTGGCTTACCTGAGGATTTAATGAGGGACTGTAACCTGGGGGGAAAATGGTCCTTATCAAGAGAAAAAAATTATTAAGAAGTTTTTAAGACAGTGAATTAAAATAAATAAATGAAATGCCTCTCAGACGGAGGTAGACACTGTTTACCTGTTGTAGTTCTTCACTCAAGCAAAACACACTAAGCTCATAAGTAGCCCCTTCTTTCAGATGAGGGGATCTAGGTGTTGGGATTAAAGATTTAGACGTTGGTGTGCGTGACTCAGGCATGTGATTTTAGTTGTTAATTACCAACCTGAGCTTCACAATTAAAGGGTGTTCAGCACAGATTTTTGCAAGATTAAACACATGTGTGTAATATAAGCGAGGAGGAAGGTTAGAAAATGTGGTCAAGTGTTTTGTGACATCTGTTGCTCACCAGATGTCTTTGTGACAGTTGTGGTATGATGGAACTGGATCTGTAAAATGATGCATTGTATGAATGATAAAATCTGTTCATGCTTTTTTTGTGAATCAAGTTTCTGGCACCACGAAGCCTCGTTTGACTAAATGCAAAGCTGACAAACGGTTACGTGTCAGAGTGAATGGCTCGTACACTGTCGTAGCCTCTCCAGAGCGAAGACCATTCACAGACCTGTTTTTCTCTTGTGCCTGATGAGGGAAATTACCGTGACTTGTTCATACATATTCCGCCCAGCAACAGAGGTGTTGCAATCCACCATAACATACGCCCTACTTTTCTCTTAGCCTCATCTCCTGTCTTACCTTCAGAACAGTACAGGCAGTAGGTGTTTACTAACCAGTGTTTTTTTTTTTTTTTTTTTTTGAAAACTTAACTGTGAGCATGTTGGTAGGGGCACCTACCTTAGCAACACGCCATTGTTCTATTAGTGGAACATTTCACTAGGACTTTATTATCAGATCAAGCAAAAACAGCAACGCAAGGTGCTTATCATCACAACCTTAAAACAACTTTAAAACAAGAACAGAAAATAAATAGTCAGTCTAGCAAAGCACAGTGACAGATTTAAGACACATACATTTAAGACACCTCGACAAGGAAAATGTTATCTACTCTGAACTTCTGAATGTGTACCACCTGCTATGCTGATAAGGTGTTATGATGGTGTTATGATGGTCCAGGTAGATTGTGTTAAGTTCAAGTGAGGTGTGTACAGGTAGCAGGTTTGTGCGTTTGTCCCCCTTGCGGAGCGAGAACTGGAACTGTGGGTTAGGAGGCACGTGGCGGCGGTTGTCCGGGAGCCACATTCTGTTGCCTCACCCGCGGGCGCCCGAGGTGTCAGTATCCAGGCAGATTAGGCACCTTGCCTCCCCTAACCCCACCCCTCACCCCAACCCCACCCCCACCCCCACCCTTTCCTTAGTCTTCCGAAGAGGCCACGCAATCTTCGCATCACTCAGGAAGCCCTCGGGGCTGACTCCTCCTCGGCTGTCCTTCTATCTCTGTCAGCCTGTGATTTTCTGTGCCTCTGTCTGTTTGTCTCTCTCTCACACAAACACACAGACAGCCTCACACTGTCTATCTGTCTCTCTCTCTGTTTGTCTTTCTGTTTGTGTGTGTGTGTATGTCTATGTTTCTGTGTGTGAACGGGTGTTTGTGTGTGTCTGCCTCCTCACCTGTCTGGGGAGCTTTTTCTGGTGCTTTCTAAAGCTTCAAAAGGAAGCGCCACTACAATTATCCCACCAGTGTTGACTCAAAATATACCTCTTCATCTTTTCCTTTTCATGTATATCTGTCCAGATCCTGTTTGGTGTCAGAACTTGTTAAAAAGAACACATGGCTCCCCTTACATTATACTTTTCAAGCACTCGGTAGAGAGGCACGTCTGACCTCTCCGCACTGCTGTAAGTGCTGCCTCAGTCTTTCCCCCCGCTGTTTCTCACTTGCCAAGTTGGCAGCCACCAAGACATGACACTCAAAATGGCTGCACGCTCCGAGGGAAAAGGTCCCACCCAGTTTCTCGCTAATTTGTGATAGAAATATTTTTAGGAAGTCACTTGTTTCCTGGTCCCAGTCTAACATATACTGTTTTAACCCCCCCACCCCCACCCCCACCCCCACCCCACTTCTGCACCCCCCTCTCCCCACCCTCCCTCAACAAACAAACACACACACACACACAGGTCCACAGGCTTCTCTGAGGTGATCGTGGTGGTGGGGGGCTGTGAGCGAGTTGGCGGATTCAACCTGCCGTACACTGAGTGCTACGACCCTGTGACGGGCGAGTGGAAGTCCCTGGCCAAGCTGCCCGAGTTCACCAAGTCAGAGTATGCCGTCTGCGCACTCAGGAACGACATCCTCGTCTCAGGTGAGAGAGCCTCTCTGGTACTATAGCCATGTTTGGTGGCCCGACCACCATTTCTGTGGTTAGCATTTTTAATGGTAACACCCCAAGCAAGGCAAAAAAGGAAAAAAAACTTAGAAAAACAAGGCAAAAAAAGAAGAGAAAAGAAAAGAAATAGGAGCTGATATGTTCTGGCATGACTGTAATTTCGTAACCGGGTTGGTTTGACAGCAGCACTTAAGCACAGCATGTGCGAGGTTTCAGGAAAAAATGAAGCAAGATGTGTTGTTCGCACTGCGTGTGCGAGTTTCTTCGCGCGCCCCAGGCCTTGTTGCCTCACTGGGGCTGTGTTGACCAGTGCAATGCATTCTGGGGTGGGCACAGGCAGAACAGCCATCCCATAACTTCCGTCGTAAAAAAGAAAAACCAGCAACTGGCACATGTTTTAACTTGAGCTGAACGATCACGTCATCCTGGGCTCATACTTGCTCTGCAAGTTCATTTCTTAACATGCAATCACTGCACGTCTGTTTTTTTTTAAAACAGCTTCATTGTGGTTTAGGAACTTAACACTTTGTACCATTTATAGTCAGATGTGAACAAAGTTATTTTTAGGGCTGATATGTTTACCCAGGTCTGTTGAGGTAAAGCAATAACATTATGGGAGTGTTATATGAGTCACACCGTCGCTGGTCCTGCTGCTCTGTCTGTCTGTCTCTATGGTTGGCTGGAGTCAGCTCACTGTTACGTCTGTGTACACTGCCCTAAATATGTGCATTAAGCTCGCAGAGTTTACCCACAGAGCATGACACAAAAGCGATGACAGCATTTTAAAAACAGCCCCGGAGCTGACCAGCACAATGCCGCCAGCAGCATGCTGCCAAACCGGTTGGAGAAGGATCAGGGGAGAGATAGACGCAGGACTCGGGGCCGGTTGGAGAAGGATCAGGGGAGAGATAGACGCAGGACTCGGGGCTGGAGAGGGACAGTGGACTGAAGGGGAAGAGCTGGCAGAAGCTTAGGGGGAGTAGGGTGGAAAAGAGAGTGTGAGTGTGTGTGTGTGTGTGGGGGGGGGGGGGGGGGGGGGGGGGTGGTGTGTGTGTGTGTGGGGGGTGGGTTGGTGTGTGTGTGTGTGTGGGGCGGGGGGGGCGTGTGTGTGTGTATGTGTGTGTGTATTTGCGTGTGTGTGTGTGTTGGGGTGGGGGTGGCGGAGAGGCACATACTTATGCTCTCACGTGTCTTTTGTGAGAGGGCCTGCAAGCAGCTGTTTGAAAAAGTCGATCACTACCCTCTTCCCCCCTTTTCCGTTGCCCCCTCCTCTCGGTGTTGTTCCCTCGACATACCTCTATGTACCTCTCTATCTTTCCTTAGGCTGTTTCTCTTTCGTGGTTTCTCTCCCCCTCCTCTCTCTCACTCTTTCTCTCTCTCTTTCTCTCTCTCTCTCTCTCTCTCTCTCTCTCTCTCTCTCTCTCTCTCCGTATCTCATTACTGCTATCTCCTTTTTTTTTCTCCATTTTTTCTTCTCTCCTTCGCTCTGTCTCTTTTTCATTTCTGATGCTGTTTTCCAGATCTGATTCTGCTTGTTACCCCCCTCCCCCAACCAGACTTTTTTTATAACCACTCTCTTTTGTAAACATTCTTTCCTTTGCCTGTGCCTGTGCCTGTGCCTCTCTGTCTTCCTCTCTCTTTCCTCTCCTCTCCTCTCCTCTCCTCTCCTCTTCTCTTCTCCTCTCTCTTCTCTCCTTCCCTTTCCCATTCCCTCTCCTGGTCCCCCTCCCCCTCTGCAATCCTAATATTTCTCTGCACGTGCGCTGGCCCCTCTCCCAGGCTGTGCTGCAGTGCTAAACTGGATCATGCCGAAGGCGCGAAGCAAACCACCACCCCCACCCCCACCATCTGACCTGGTCACCTCAGAGGTGACATCCCTCTTCCGAAAGAGAGATTGGGAATATAGACAGAGATATAGTCAGATAATGAGATAGATTAAAAAAGAGAGTGAAGAGACAGAGAGAGAGAGAGGGAAAGATAGAAAGAGAAAGAGAAAGAGAGAGAATGGGGTTAGGGGAGAAGGGGGGTCTTATCTCTTAAGAGCCCAGAGGTTTTCTTGAGCAACAAAAGCCTTAGGGGGTTCAGGGTTAAAAACAACAGTCAAGTGTTATTATGGGCTAACTGTGAAAAACAAACTTAAGTTGGCCTATTGACTTTGGAGGGTTCAGTCCCCGGGGTGTTGCTTAGGCTCGAGGGATAAGGGCATGTCTGCATGTGTGTGTATCTGAGTGTGCATGTGTGTGTGTGTGTGTGTGTGTGTGCGTGCTTATATGTAGGTGTCATCACTGTGTGTGGTGTCTGTATGTGCACTCTGTCCCGGAACATCGCTTCAGGCATACAAAAAGCTCCTACATGCTGAAGAGCATTCCTAGTCGAAGCTTCCAGAAATGTCTATGTTCATGCGTATGTGTGTGCATGCATATGTGTGCATGCATACGTGTGTGTGTGTGTGTGTGTGGGTGGGTGTGTGTGTGTGTGTGTGTGATAGAGAGAGCGAGAGAGAGATAGGTTTTTTGGCGGGCACAACGAAAACATTCCTATGTCTATCTCCTTGGTGAGTACCCCCCTGTCATTAATGGTTTCGTCATCAGATCAGACACACCACAAGTCCCATCACATCCCTTTCCTCACTGCATTCCCAATCCCAGTCAAGGTCATCAACCTCCAACACCTGGTGTTATGGGAAACACTTGTTACCTGTAGAGACCACTGCCACTACCTGTGACTTTTCAGGGACTGGTGATGTTTGGATTAGCCCAGAACAACAGATCCCTTTTCCTAAAGATATAGGTCAATTTATGAAAAGCCTTTTTTCACTGTGAGCAATAAAAATGTTCTCAGTGAAGATGACAGATGTTTAGCAATTAATTTTATGACAGATGTAGCTTGGGAGGAGAACAGTTCTGCCTCTACTAGTTATCTAACAGGTTTTCTCTGTGCGTGTTCAGAATGAGAGGTCTCTAGTGTAATATATTAGCGTGTCTTGCGGGAAGCCTTTGTCTCTTCCTGATGTATAGACAGGCGAGCACGCTCTGGTGTACAGAGGAGATAAGAAAACCCCTCCGACCCAGTCTCGTCATCGCAAGGTACATTTGTGCCTTCAGGTAAAACAGTGACCTAGTGACAGCCTCTGCAACGAGGAGGCGGTAAACTGTCACACAGCAGCACACACGCGAAAAAGAGAGGGAGTCTTGTGTGTAAAGTTGTGATGTGAGCGTTTTTGTTTTTTTTCTTCTGCCCCCTTGAGTTACGGTTTCTCTAGAATTTCCCACTGGTCTGGGATATTGGGATATTTCTCTTCCTCCCAGGCCATAATTTCAACAACAAAGACACACACACACACAACACTCTTTTTTATTTTAAAAAGATCAAAAGAACAGAGAGAAAAACAAACAGACACTTCCACGCAGGACTCTCCCTCAGGGGTTTGGTCGGTTAAGGGGGCTTTGTTCACACTTCACACACTGACGCCACAGTGTCACTGCTTGCAATATGGGGCTCTTTGTTACCAAGACTGGCTGTTGCACGACAAGTGTGTGTGTGTGTGTGTGTTTGTGTGTGTGTGTGTGTGTGTTTGTGTGTGTGTGTGTGTGTGTGTGTGTGTGTGTGTGTGTGTGTGTGTGTGTGTGTGTGTGCAAATGCAAATGCAAATGTGTGTGTATGTATGTGTGTGTCTGTGTGTTTAGTTAGCTTTATAGAGGACTAGGAGGACAGGTGCTGTGCGCAGTGGTGTGAAGGTAAAGGTGGCCATGTCAGGACCTGCAGTAAAACGTGACTGAAGCAGACAGTCACCTGCCTGGCTGGGTCACATGTTCTCAACCTTGTTCCCTTCTCGCCTTATCTTAAGAGCACTGTTTTTTTTTCTTTTTTAAAGGAAGCAGGCAGAAGGAAAAAAGTAAAGGGGAAAAAAAGATGAGAGAAGCAGAAAGTCTCCAGTGGAGCCTCATAAGTATCTCCCTGAGTCTGTGTTTATACCTGTTTGAAGAATGTCCTGAGCAGGAACAGGGCTTGCCACAACTCGCCCTGTTTGTGCTTACTGTGTTACACTGTACTGAAAAAAAAAAACAGTATGGATATTCGTCCTCACTGCTCATGTTTACCAGATGCATGTTTATTGTGTTTCTTGCCGGCACTGG
>CM059265.1:35379852-35402352 GCA_030347295.1 Setipinna tenuifilis
TGTGTGTGTGTGTGTGTGTGTGTGTGTGTGTGTGTGTGTTTGTGAGTGTGTGTGTGTGTAGCCTTCAGATTACTATTTTTTTATGTGTGAAGGTGTCAGCACATGCTACCGAAAAACACTCATCAGAATGGCTGCACTGTCTCAGGAATGCCTTGTTTTTTTACTGACACTGACTTATATTTATCTCTGCCTCTGTGTGTGTGTGTGTGTGTGTGTGTGTGTGTGTCTGTGTGTGTGTGTGTGTGTGTGTGTGTGTGTGTGTGCAGGTGTATGCTGTGGGTGGCTATGACGGGCAGTGCCGCCTGAGCAGCGTGGAGTGCTACGACTCCTTCTCCAACCGCTGGACCGAGGTGGCCCCCATGAAGGAGGCCGTCAGCTCCCCGGCCACCGCCAGCTGTGTGGGGAAGCTCTTCGTCATCGGGGGAGGACCGGATGACTACAACTGCTCCGACAAGGTCAGTGGACCATCACAGTATCTTCTTCTTCTCCTTCTTCTTCTTTGTTCTCATATTGGCAAACAGAAAGGACACATCTGAATCTCTGGTCACATGTGGCTGCGATGAACTGTGAATGGAGGTCTGACACTTCACTCAGTGTTTACACCGAACCAGACACCTGCTTGGAAATCGCCATTCACGTGTTCATATGACTTAGATAAGATCGGCTGATTGGACTTAATCATTTCCCAGTAAAACTTAACCACTTAACCATGGCATCAGCTGATCTAAAATGGTCATTACCCTTTGAGCCCAAGTGCAAAAATAAGGATAAGAAGATTGGTCATCTGTGTTAGATAAGCCTGATGATAAACAAGCCTGAAACAAAACAAAAATAAATAAGTGTAAACAACCAAGTGTGGGACGATTAGACAGATGTGCATAACCTTCATCACACCAACCCCATATCAGTTCCCTGTGTGTACAAGAATACGTGTGTCTTGGGTGTCTTGGGTTGATGTTCATGCCCTGACGGGGACCAAAACTGATTCACCTGTTGTTAGAGCAGCCCTTTTGTTGAGGCTGTGCTCACTATGACTTACCTAAGCTGGGGCCATTTATGGTGAAGGTTGTGCAATGTTCTGATAATGTGAATCAGTCAACATCACGTGTGACGCCCTTAAAGAAACCAAATATAGGTCAACACACATGCGCTGACTCACAACAAAAGGGCCAGCCTCAAAAGGACTGTCAGGCACTATGTAAAATTGAACAGTCTCCAAACATTGACAATGGCACACATGTTGCGTACATTTTTTTTTCATGTTTTTGTTGGACCATCTGCTGGCTTTTGAACTATAGAGACTTTTGTTTGTGTGTGTGTGTGCGCGTGTGTGTGTGTGTGTTTGAGAGAGAGAAAGAGACAGAGACAGAGAAAGAGGGAGTGAGGCTAATGTTAACTGAGCAGCAGGTCATCGGTAAAGAGCATGCTTGGGTGTGTGTGTGTGTATGTGTTTGTGCATGTGTATGTGTGTGTGTGTGTGTGTCAAGACTATGCTTAACTGAGCAGCAGATTCTTGGTAAAGAGTTTCCCTAAAACCAAATAAGTAAAGGTCACTCTTTGTTTTCTTGGCAGTTGTTAGTGTGTGTGTGTGTGTGTGTGTGTGTGTGTGTGTGTGTGTGTGTGCTTTTGAGCTCCACCTGAGCGACAGGTGGGCCTGAGTCACAGCTGGTCAGAATAAGGGGTTTTTCCGCCTTGTGTTCCGCCCCTCATCCCCACAGGAACTGACCTCCTCATGTTTCAGTGTTCACCCCACTCATCAACCTGACATCTGGCCTATGACACTACTGACCGTTAGTAGCACAATCAAAGTGCTCAGAGCGCCAGAAACAGTGGTTTAGTGTGGGTAGGGGTGGCAGCAGGGGAGTAAACAAACTTAAACGTCGTTTGCACACCTGTTTTATATATTTCAAATTAGGATTGACTGGCTTCTTTTATTCTTTTTTTCGATTACTTTTGTTAGAGATATATATATAATTTATTCACCAGTTTTGTGATTATACTGACAGAGACTAATAATAATAATAATAGGAATAATAATAACAATAATAACAATAATAATAATAATAATAATAATAATTATTATTATTATTATTATTATTATTATTATTATTATTATAGTTATAATTATAATTATTATAGTTATAATTATAATTATATAGAATACTACTGCTACTACTACTACTATTATTATTATTATTATTATTATTATTATTATTATTATTATTGTATCGCCCTTTCCATGTGCCGTGAGCAGCCTAAAGTGCTTGCTTGACTAGTTTAAGAAAAGAAAAATAGAAAAAAGTCCAAGCAACTTCGCGATGTTAAGAGAAACTCATTTCAATCTTCTGCACTTCAAACAGTGTTAGTTAGCCAATGGAGACTCTGTTGTTCTCCCCGCAGTAAGCCAGTAAATCTATCTGACACAGAGTGTCTGCATTGCTTAAATGCCTTGGGCATTCTTCAGCGCAAATATGTGAGGCCATATAATTGGACTGATAGAGTGTAGAGTTAATGCACCCGTGGGTTTCAGTTCTCTCTTAATCCAAGTTGCCGCCTCCAGTGCATGTTGCAATTTTCACAGTGTCTCGTTTGTTGGTATCACAGAGGGAACTGAAACAAATTTAGAAATTAAAAAAAAAAAAATGGAATATACATAACAACATAACAACAGCTGCTGAGGTACAGTAGCTTCTAGGGCCCACTCCAGCAGGCCTGTTTTGGTAACGTTACATGTGTGGTGAGTGGATGAGCTGTGCTATTTAAAGACTGACAAATCCCTTCATCAACCCATCCCTCCATCCCCCCATTCCAGGTCCAGTGCTATGACCCGGAGACAGACACCTGGCTGCTGCGGGCCAGCATCCCCATCGCTAAGCGCTGCATCACTGCCGTCTCCCTGAACAATCTCATCTACGTGGCAGGTGGCCTGACCAAGGCCATCTACTGCTACGACCCTGTGCAGGACTACTGGATGCACGTGGCCAGCACCTTCAGCAAGCTGGTGAGACACCCCGACAGCCCTATTTCACACACATACACACACACACACACACACACACACACACATACGTACATACACACATATATCAATAACACCTTCAGCAAACTGGTGAAACAATCCAGAACAACGCCCCGGCACACATACTTACACACACACAAACACTGACCCTAGCTCTCTGGCATTCGCTGGCCATCACTTCACATGACATCACTTCAGCCTTGTTAGAGCTCATCATGGCTTGTAAGCAATTCTCAATGAGTAGCGAGTGTCACATAAGCTCTGACATAGTGCTTCAGCCTCCTGTAAGTTATTTTCACTGCCATGCTGAATTTCATTGGCACATGTCACCCCTGCTTATCTCAGAAGTCATTTATGTCATTATGTAACCAAAATAAAAAGAACAAAAACATTGTGTACTGAACCAGGTTTGATGGATCACTGATTCTCCAAGTACATTCATCCAGTGCTTTACCAGCTGGTGTCATTTGAATGTGAGGTAAATGAAAGTGTCTTTTCCAGTCAATTTACCTCTCTTTCTGTATCCCTGTCTCTTTCCCACCCCCGTGCTGTATCTCTCTCTGTTTCTCTGTCTCTGTCTCTCTCTCTCTTTCTCTCTCTCTGTCTGTCTCTCTCTCTCTCTTTCTCTCTGTCTGTCTGTCTGTCTCTCTGTCTCTCTCTGTCTCCCTCCCCTCCCTGTCTCTCTCTCATCTCCTGTTGCTCTGCAGGAGAGTTGTGGCATGTCTGTGTGCAATGGTAAGATCTTCATCCTGGGCGGTCGGGGTGAGACTGGTGAGGCTACAGACACCATCCTGTGCTATGACCCTGCCTCCGGCATCATCACCGGCGTGGCTGCCATGCCGCGACCCATCTCCTACCACGGCTGTGTGACCATCCACCGCTACAACGAGAAGTTCCACCGGCCATGACAGCAGCACTAAATACTGACACACACACACACACACACACACACACACACACAAACACACACACACACGCACTCATCACAGGTACACTAGTAGCAAGCTAACATAAACACATGAAAATGACATAGGAATGACATACACACAATACAATAGTGTCAGACCCACATATGTGTAAAATAATATAGGACCCACATACTTACACATACACACACAAGCACATGTGGAAACACTATAGGACCCATATACCTGTACATAGGAAAAATAAAAGCCACATATACAAAGACACACCTACACACAGAATTTTTTCACGAGCTCCTCGGAACTCATTTACAGTTTTTATATTCCCAGCTGATTACTCTCTCTGCCCTGTATGTCCTGATGTGGCCTGTGTGTGAGTGGCCCGGGTGTCTCTCCCCTGTATGACGTCACACAGCACGCCACCACTCACGGGTCAACGGTCAGTGTTGCTAGGAGCCCGGGACTGAAATGAATACTTATCACCATCATAATGGACAACGACCTGTTCTGTGGAACAGCACAAGCAGTAAAGGATGGCCATGCAAGAGATCGAATGCTTTCCTCATCTCTTCCTCGGGTTTCCTGATCAAAGCAGTTAACACCGGAACCAGGTTCCACTGGGTTCCAGTGGGTTCCCATGCGGTTCTGGTAGTGGCGTTCCTCAAGGCACTGTTCTTATTTTTTTTAAATGTGGCTTCTTATTTGTCGATCACTATCAGGTCTTTTTACACTTCCCTCGTCTTTCCTGTCAACGTGTGTTGTCCTCATATTGTGAATTATGTGTTGATTTTATTCATTTTTTTATATCCTAAGTTATGTTTTGTAAGCTGTTTTACATGTAGCATAATGAATTATGGTATACATGTGTAGATGATGTGTGTACTGACGGTAGTGCAGTGTGAAGGGTAGATTGTGGGGTGAGTCATTTTATAGTTCTTTCTGTAGTGGAACATATGTGAGACCACACACAGGGCAGGCTCTCTGTCATTGCTAGCAAACTTTGAAACACATGAAATTATACAGAACTAAATGCGCAATTATACATGATATACTGACGGACAAAAGGCTACTTTTACAAACCTAACCTTCAACTTCCAAACACAGCTTAATGCTTAAAAGTTCCTGCACAAGAACTTTTTAAATTTTTATTTTGACAGAACCGTCCAGCCTTGCAAAATCCTTGTAGTCGACTTATACGGCAATTCATTTAAAGGGCAAATTATGCATGGAACTGTACTGAGGTCCAAAAGCAGGAGCCTTCGTCTGAAGGAGCTTCCTCTGACTCAAAGGGCCCCGTGCCTTGTGCTCATTTGAGAACAGTATTGATCGTGTGTTTCATTCACACTGTGGAGACGCCCCAGCTGTGTGTGTGGTAGCTAGTGGTGACCTTGCGTACATGTATTAAGGTGTGCTCAGTAGTCCTTTAGCGCTGGTGGGGGTTTGTCTGGGTGGGTGAGTGATGGTGAGGTTGTGCTAGTGAGGATTGAATGCGTTATCAATAACGGTCAGTAAATGTCTTGTACATGTATCGATGACGCTGGAATGGAATTTGTATTGCTGTGAAACCATATTTTTTTTTGTATTTAAATGTATTTCTTTATTTCAATTTAATACCAATTGTGCCTTTCTGATTTTCTTTCAATCATTGAGAGCCCCAGTTATGCACTTGTGTGGATGGGAAACCAACGAATGCGAGATATTTTTTCTTTCATTTTTTTAATGTCAGGATTGAAGATATATAGAGAAAGTCTTTATTTTCCCTTTTCTTTCTGATTCTCAGATGAATCTGTGTGTGTGTGGGGGGGTGTCTGTGTCTGTGTGCGTGCGCATGTGTGTGTGTTTGTGTGTGCGTGTGTCTGTAAAGAAAGTTGCGTGACTGTATAGAAAACTTAGGGGTGGTTAAAAAGGCCACCTCCCGACCCAACTGCATACTGGCAGATGTGAAAGTGCTTTCATCTGTACGTACAACACCACGGCAGGAATGTCTGAGGCCTGGTTTGAGAGTGGGAGCGAGCGAGTGAGAGCGCGGGCCCTGGCCCAGGCTGAGGAGCAGTAAGATGGAGCTGAAGCCATAATTAACCCAGTTTAGCCACAGCTCAGATGCCAGCCCCCTGCGCGTCACCCGCAGATAGCGACAGGAATGCTCCTGGCACGGCTCACGGAAATGTTTCCAGAGCTTCTTCTGTCTCAGAGGACCTTTCATACACCCACCCCCACCCTTCTACACACACACATACACACACACACACGCACACACACAGACAGGGAGAGAGAAAGAGATAGCGAGAAAGAGAGAGCGATAGTGAGAAAGAAAGATTTACACAAACACACACACACACACACGCACACACACACACACACACACACACTCACACACACACACACACATTCTGTTGAGGTATTTAGGCCCTGGAGACAGGCCACGTGTGGTGTGTGCCTACATCCTGTAGTGTACACACGTGAGAGGGGTAAATCTTTCTTGGGGGCTGTCATCAGAACAGAGATTGACCAGCTGTTAGGGGGGCTCGGTGTTTCACGACTAATAATAGCCTTCAGTTACTACTTTTTTCCTCAACGTTTAATTGATTTATCTTCTGTTTTAAAGGTTGTGGAAATGTGTCTGTGTGCATGTGTTATTTTTTTTGATAGTCTTTTTGTTGTGTGTTGTTTTTTTTGTTTTTCGTTTTTTTGTATGGGTGGAATTGTGTTTGTGGGAAGGGTTGGATGCGTTCCAGCCCTCTGATGTATTTGCCAGCCTACTACCAATGTAGGACTGCATAATAAAAGGCTTTAACAAAGAGCAGCAGGCACAAACACATGTGCAGTCAAGTCACCAGAAACTGGGTTAGCCAGCAATGTCTTAGCCTGGGGAAGGGGACGACAAGATGGCTGATTTAGGGTGATAAAGTGTGTGGTGACGAAAAGAGGAGCGAAATGGGCGAGCATAAAACGAGTGCCTTCGTCTAGTGTGGATGGATATTCATGTGTCATGTAGTTGACAAAGGGGATGGTTTGGTGGCGTGGCACCTGAAAATACAGCTACATATGAAAAAAATCCAGAAACATTGGAAAATTAGAAACTCATAGGAAGTTTGGTGTCTTGCTAAGCGCAAGGCGGAGAGAAGGCTGATTTGTGGAGCTCCGTTATTGTTGTTATAATGCACACCAATACATTGGCAGTCAATAAGAAATGGGCCCTATTGTCACCAGCCAAATGTGCCTCGTATATCTCTTGTGAAAAAAATGAACTGCCATGGAGTGCCATTGTGTCTCTGCTAAGTGCCTGATGGTGATGATTGACTTCTTTGCTGTTTGTTTTTCTCTTGCTGACAAGTATGTTTGTAATGCTAAAATAAACTCCCTTTGTATGCAAACTTCTTGTGGCTCATCTTTATGGCATGACACTTTGACACTTTGACCACACCACTGATGCACTCACTACACTTTGCACAAGTCTCCTGGGGTCATATTATTATACCAGCCCGAGAGGAGAGGGATGATTGAGGAGGAAATACCACAAAAATAAATGACTGGGTTTCAGTATTAATTAGACCTTCCAGGGAAGTACTTGGGGCTACGTGCTCAGTCTGACAAGACTTTGTTCTTATCTTCCGATAGCTGACTGTGGTGTGGAGCCGGTGCATTCCTGGTGAGAAAAGCAAATGGCAGTTGTGTAACCACAGTCCTCACTTCATCATCTAATGGGATTTTTTTGCTTTGAACATAATCACTGGCACACATTATTTATGCACACACAAGATTGGCTGACCTACAATAACCAACCCTTGTGGTGCATCTCTCATTTTATGACTAAGCAGAGTAATTTGTATGTATCCACATCAACGCCTTCTTGAATTACAACTCTTGTAATTCTTGAATTACAACTCTTATGACTTTCATCCCTTCTCCCCCATGTGGCCTCCATCTCCAGCTGCATCATTATGTGTGACCCTGTGACCTTGAAACAGGGTCAGGAGGGATGACACACACACACACACACACACACACACACACACACACACACACACACACACACACACACACACACACACACACACACACACACACACACAGGCTCTGACTGCCATACCAAGGAGCCTGGCGCTTTGCCGTTGTGGTCAAAGCTCACGTTTGGTACCCCGGAGACCTGGGTTTGAATCCCAGTGGGGTGACTTCTCCTCCCCTTTGCCACACACACGCACACACAAAAGGGTCAGGATGGGTCCATTATTTCCAGCAGATCTGCATCCAGCAGGACTGTAGCTCTTGCTGCTGGACCAGATGACCAGAACTGCAGAGCTGTAATGCAGGTCTTCTCCCAGACATGTTTGTCAGTACATGAGCCCAGCTAGATTTGCATGCAGGCCAGGTATGTCTGTGGAATCTGTAGCATGCTAAACAAAGAAAACCAACCAACCAAATACATCACCAACAGGTTAAGTGTGAGTCCCGTCATGTTTGACGAAGATAAGTCATACCTGTGGTTTGCATGACTGTCTGCAAGCATTTTTGAAACACATAAAAAACAATGCTATGTTTAAAATTAATAAACCACACTAAAAACAATGTTACAACATCACAATAATTTAGTATTCTCCGTCAGTAGAATTTCCACTAATTTCTTTGCCAAACTACTAGTCCTAGAGCTTTCGAAATAGAGGCACCGTTCCAACTTTGAAACGTTCAGCTCAATCTGGAGATGTGTGTAGAAAGAATTACACAACCCTTTGTCGTTTGTTCATTGTCATTTTTTTCGCTGATATTTTCTCCAACTGAAATGAATGGTAGAACACAGACTGATGTCATAAGGTTCTGCTCCACTGTGAGTGAGTGAGTGAGTGAGAAAGCGTGCGTGTGTGGAAAGGGAGGCAGAGAATATTGTTACCAAATACTTTGCTCCACTCTTGATATTTGAAGAGCTGTAGAGAAAAGGCATCTTACACTGAATTAAGTTGACAACCATGTAAAAATGATGAGGAGAGATTGCAGGGTCCTTTACCCTGAGTCATGAGTGGTTTACAAAAAAGCCATTAAGTTTGAAAATCATGCAAAGAAAGGAAAGGTGCTAGAATTACTTTTCAAATCTTAGCCATAGCTATCCTATCTTCTATACTACCGACTAATCTCCCCATTTGAAAGTTAAAATTCAGCATGTATTTTACGTTTGATGTTTAACCACTTCTGGTCCAGATTACCCATTGGATGATTGCTGACACTTGTTACTGCTGCTGGGTGTCCTGTCCTCATGGCCAGTCTTTGCTAAAAATTTAAATTGGTCTAATTTTGGGAGTTTTGCCACCCTTTCTTCTTGCTCTCTAGGCCCCTGTCACTTCTTGCCACCAGTCTTGTGTTTGAAGTGCATGGGTCGCTTGTTGTTGATGATTAAATGATTAAAACGTACAGCCACACTATCCATTCGAAAAAATCTTGACAACAAAACAATTACCCAGAAATACAAAGACACTTGCATAACAAAGAAAGAAAGATGACAAAGAAAGATCATTTTATATTTATTTATTTTAAAGTTTAATTGTTGTTAATAGTGAGTAAAAAAAATTGGGGGGTTGCGATGGGCCCCGAGAGGTCATGGGCCCGGGTGCGACCAGACCTGCTGAACCTGCTACATTTACGGGAACGGTAGGAGGTACATCTATGCATGTTACTTTTAAACTGTATGTCCAATTTTCAATGTTCACAGACCTTGGCACAGGCAAGCACACTTTTAGCATTTTCTACAGGAGTGCAGTCTAGTTGCCATTTGCCATCCTCAGGGATTCTTCAGCTATTTGTTTGTATTCCCTTAGCAGTGTGCAGTCAAAACAGCTGTCACTTTAAAAAAAACACTTTAATTCTTCGATTCGTCCTTGGTCCTGTTCCTGTCCCCTTTGGCCTTGAGACGCACACACAGAGACATACATACCACAGATCAAAGGCAGGGATGTACTGAAGGACACACACACCCTGCAAATCAAAGGCAGGGATGTATTGAAGGACACACACACTAAAAAAACAAAAGGATGTACCAGGATATACCCGGATCCAGCTCTCAGTAGCAGGGTGGGCCTGGAAGACTGTTTTCGGTTTGGGGGGGGGGGGGGGGGGGGGGGGGGCATATATTTAATATATATTTCATATATATCATAATTATATATACACACCATGTTCCAAATTATTAGGCAAATCAGTTTTTGTTGTAACTAAAAAAATAAAATGCGTAAATCTATGGAATGTAGTATGGAGTATGGAAACACTCTTGTGTATAGGTAAAACTTTGAAGCGATCTGCAGATTATTAAAGTGAACAGCGGGCATTTTGGGGCAAACTAGCAGAAATCACTGTTGCCTTTTATTATGCAAATGCCACACAACATCATGGAAGGGTGCAGTTCAAGGCAGAAAGTGAACAAAATAAATGTTTTGCATGATGCAAAACATACAGAAATGCAAAAATGAAAACACTGTTTTACATGACACAACTAATATTTTACATAACTCCCTGCGCATGCACACACACACACACACACACACACACACACACACACACACCAAGAACCATACAAAATGGTACAGAATGGGTCCATGATGTCCAGCAGATTTGCATATAAGGTCAAGGGCCCCCAGACCAGACGTGATACAAGGTGGAGAGATTTCATGGGACAGGACAGGATGTTTGTCAACACATCAGCCCAGGTAGATTTGCATGCACACAGAGATGTGGAATCTGTAGCATGCTAAACAAACAACAGCAACAGCACGAGCACCACAGGTTGAGTCCCATCATGTTTGATAAACAGCCTGCAGTCAGCAAATTTGACTTAAAAACACTGTTACGAAAAACTGTTTGCTTAAACAGATATGAGATATTCAATATTTCTCTACTTTGGCTGATTTACTGGTTTATTATGTATGTGTTTTTGCTTAACTTTATTACTTTATAACGTTATAACTATTATTTTTTTTATTTATATGCGATTATAATATTTAATACTTTAACAAAAAAGCAGTATATTCTTGACCCCCCCTAGAAGAAGAAGAAGAAGAAGAAGAAGAAGAAGAAGAAGAAGAAGAAGAAGAAGAAGAAGAAGAAGTTACACAGCAATGACAACAGGACGGTCTAGCAAAGCATTAAATTGGTCTACCGACAGATCCTTTAATCTCAGTAGCCTGACTGTTATAGTTTGTTCCGTAAGTTTTAGTAGAAACATGCCATTATTCTGTATGGTGCATCTGTTTTTAATTGTCAGACTGTCTGTGAGCTCCAGAACACGTGTTTTAAATGACAGCCTATTGTCTAACCAAGGCCTCAGACATGTAACATATAAGTCACTAAAAATATATGTGTGAGCATAGTGACAGGTTTTGGAACTTGTAAACATCATACATTTAGTCTTCAGATAATATATAGTGAAATTCCTCATTATATGTTTTGCCCATGTCATTTTTCAGACAGCTTGTACAGATGGCTCATACATACAACTAGAAGTGTATGATTTAAGAAAAAAGGAATGTGCAGTTGTTTGAGCCACACACACACACACACACATACTTGTGCACAACACAACACGAATCAAGGGATGTAATGCCCTTAGGTCAAAATTACCACAGAAGTCTAACACAAAGACTTTTTATCAAGAACACTCAAACATGAAGGCTACTGTCCCTAAGCATGCACACAGACACACAGACACACAGACACAGACACACACACACACACACACACACACACACACACACACACACTTTTCCTTAGAAAATGACAAGGAAACAGTAATTGGCAAACAGCACTTCTGTAGCACTGACAACATCTCTCAACACACAAAGTCATGCTCAGACACAAACAAATACGTTTCCTCAGAATCTTCCATGTAACTGATATGTGTTCATTGTTTGCTGCACTGGAATTCCTAATTACCCCTTACCCCTTAAACTCCTATGGGGGTAGGTGGGCGTACATGCCAGCACTGCATGGGTATTCATTTTCGTTTCACTTCGTTACTCCTTATGCAATCTTTCATAGTCTCCGGGAAACTTATTCAGGCACATGCACCTCACTGTATGTATAAAGGTAGTCTGTTTACTATGTGTTCCTCTACACCTCTGTCAGTTTATGTCCTCCTATTGAAAGTCGCTTTGGATAAAAGCGTCGGCCAAATGCAATGTAATGTAATGTCTTCACATCTGTTTCTCTGCAATTGTGTGTTAATAGAGACACACAATTGTGTGTTAATAGAGACACCACAGGACTCGGCTGGCATGCAGATCAAGTGGTCAGAGTAAGGCACAGTATAATGTGTGATTTATGGCCACCAGATAGGGGAACACATATTTGAAGCGTTAACACACCACATGAAATGTAACCGCTTCATGCTGTCAGGCAGGTAATTAATGTAAGAGCCTTTCTTCTCATAAAACTTCTTCTCACTTACACCTGAAATAAAACCACACATAAACACCTGGTCAGATTATGCAATGAATGCCATGGTTCGTCTTTCATTCAGATCCACTGCTCTGAATTTCCACAGAAGCCAAATACACCCATGAGGAAGGACATGGCCTCACAAACATGCTTGATGACCCTTTTATGTTTGCCTCCTGTCCTTGATTGACCTATCTTGGGACACAAGACTCTCTCTCTTTTACACACACACACACACACACACAAATGTGCACATGTGCGCACACACACACACACACACACACACACACACACACACACACACACACACACACACACACACACACACACATAGGATATTCTTCCTCAGAACTGCAATCTGTCTACACAAACACACACATGACATTCTTCCTTGGAATTGCTTTTACTGTACTTTATTTACTTTCAGACAAGGGAGAGGTCATTGGATCTGCAATCTGATAGTCCACTTTATGTGACTTTTCAAAAAACAAAACAAAAAAATCCTTTCCTTCATAATTTGAATTATTTGCCACAGTATCCTGTTACCTCTTGGGAAAAAAAAAACATTATCAACTATAACATAAAACATTCACTCTGGCCTCTTGGTGCCAGACAAAAAATAAACATTCAGATTTTAGATATTTGATTTCAAACAATTAATCGCTGTCTCAAGGCAGCTTAGGCAAAGGTTAACCAGAGTTTTTATTGCAGAACTACCAGCTGTCTACCATTACATCAGCATACTGGCTGGTACTGTATGTTGTGTAATGTATGTTGGTCAGTGTGTTGTGCACCCTGTTGGAGTCCCTTCCAGTTTATCTATGGCCAACATTATACCTGTTATATTATGTTTCTGAATAACAACTCTGCCAAGTGCCATCTTGTACTCATACTGTGGTTGTGTAGTTTGTATAACAACTGAAAAACATTGGACAAATTTAGCCAGGGATACATTTTTGCAAGTGATTACTCCTGCCTAACCAAGCATGGACTAACAAGACAAGTTTGGAATAGAGATCTTTAAACAAATCTTGCTTTTCCATTTTCCCATCTGTAGTGTGTTATGCAGAGGCTTGTGTATGTAAATAGTAGGCGATGTTACAAATATCCAAAGTACATAGAGAGCAAAACCTGAAGAAACCCCTTTTCTCATTTGTCTTGAATGTGCAGCCTTTCTCTGTTCTTTGAAAAACAGTTCTTATGGAGTATGAACAAACCTTTCTAAGATGAGTGTGTTTTTTTTCCTTCAAAATTTTTAAATAAAAGAGTTTGCCTACAGTAAAGCATATCGATGTTCAGTCATTTGTAGGAATGGATTGGGTGTTTCTTATGATTGATGCTTTTAATTCTTTTAAACATTCATCGCAGGCCGGGTTACAGACGTTTCGGCTGCTGGAGCCTTCCTCAGAGTAACGTTGGTTACTCTGAGGAAGGCTCCAGCAGCCGAAACGTCTGTTACTCTGAGGAAGGCTCCAGCAGCCGAAACGTCTGTAACCCGGCCTGCGATGAATGTTTAAAAGAATTAAAAGAATAAAAAGAAAAAGAGGAAATTGAGTGCGACCTTTCATGCCCTATATTGATCGATGACCACAGGGACGCACCAAATAAGAAAGAGCGCGGTGTTCCAAGACCAACTCTTATGATTGATGCGGAAACCTTTTTTATTCCAGTAAAGAGCAGTAACAAAGCATGTGAAACACAGCATATTCAGTGGTGAGAGTCTGGTCAATGTGCATCCCAATCTCTGCCCATTTAAACTGTGATCCAAATGTAAATGAACCAGACTGCTTGTGCAAGAGATGGCCTGGTCTGGAGATGGCCTTTTGTTGTTCTATATGATAATTAGGTTTCTCTGCCCTGTTGCCTGAGATGGTTCTGAAAATGGCCTACCCTCCCACCCATACCATAGCTGATGTCACTTTAACACCTCCTGAGCCCAGGTTTTTAGGCAGTTGAGACAGCGTGGACTTTTCCTTGTTACTCTGGTAAGACCACCATTCAGGAGATTATTCTGGCCTCTTTGTTTACATCACCACAGCTGTTCTACCTTGAATAGGCTACCATGGATCCAGGCAAGTATACTGCAATTTCTAACACAAAAAGTCTGATTCTTCATTTTGGTATTGTCACATTTCTGCTTTTACTACAATTTAATGCAGAGTAGGCAAGCTGACAAATGATATGTGCATGAATATAGCTAATGTACATTATTCTGTTTCAGTAGCCCCCCAAAATATCCCAATAAGAGGTAAAAAATAAGCATGCAGGGTCACCTTTCAACTAAAAAAAAGCCAACCAACTCTCTTGTATTCTTCAGATGTTGGCCAGTTTTTTTCTCTATTTTCACATAAACTGCAAAATCAAAACAACTGTTTAATGGTTGGCTGAACTTCCAAGGCCTGTATTTCAAGGACATTATATATTCTTTTTTTTCCTGTCCACCTCTACACTTGCACCTCATATCAAAATGATTGTGTTCCTGAATGTATGCACAACAAAAGGTTTTTAATGCTATGATGATATTTATAAATGAGTATAGATAGTAAGCAGTAAGACCTAGACCAATTTAACAGAGGGGGCACAGACTGGCCGTAATCTGGTTCGACGATAATTCGCACCACCCACTGGTAAATTTAGGGATAGCAAGGCCTAGGTATTAAACAGCTGCATGGCGTTAGCTTGGATTGGAGCTCTTACCCTGTCAATGCAGTGCCCCCGATAGCTCGTATGGACTAAGGCTCAATACCCTCGGGTTATCCTCGCTCTACAAATCGGCAAATATCATTATTAACCAGTTTTATCTATATCGCTACTACAAAAGCTTTTCCCGCTGGCTCCGCGTCTCTTGTTGCTGTACGTCGGTGGTGGAAGACAGGTATGGTGAGATTTTATGTGGTATATGGCTAACTAGCAGCTACAGCTAGCAGTTACTGTTTGTAGTTGTCAGCAGTGGTTTGCCTTAACTAGTAAAGCAATACAATCAATTGCGCAATCTATTTATCCAAGAAATATAGCTAAAGGTCTGACCATACGAGATAATTATTATTCATTTTCTGCAAATATGCTTAACGCTTGGTGAAGTGGCTACAACATGAGTAGCTAATTCAGGCCTCCGGTTTTCGCCGATGTAGAGTGTTGTTTTATCCCGGAGATTATGCGGTTGGCAGAGGACCACTTGAATAGCTAACTCGGTTAGCTGGTCTCAACTAGTGTGTTTGGTGCTAATGCTATCTAAAATCACGTTGTGCACTAGTCCATTTGCTAGCACATTGCCTAAGTTGTTTGCGTCTGATTTTTAGTCTGTTAAATATTTTTATTGGTCGTCATGTTTATCTGGCTGGTTATCTTGCACGGTCTTTTCCTCTGTTAGAGAAACAAACTGCAATTGAATGTTAAACACCCTTTGCATCAATGCTCTGAATTTGTAATGTGCAGGTTGGAGCTAGTTAGCCACCCTAGCTAAGCAACCAGGTTAATTACCAAAGAAGATATTTCAACTTCTTATCTGAACACATCATCTTACCTGTGCACTCACACTGAAGGTTCTGCTATTGTTAACTAAGCGTTTTGCCATACTTTAAGAAACAGTTGTTCTCATATAGATGTTAAGTTATTTAGTGCAATATTAATTTAATGTATAGAATGTATACAATACTGGAGATGCATGCCAACTTAATTTTTTTTTTTTTTTTAAACTCAAGACAAACTTGATGTTATTTGTCTTAAGTTTTTTTTTCACGCGAGGTCCTGATATTGTGGTCGAAGCAGAGACAGTTTGCAAATAGTGTGGACATTTACTAGCATGTTTACATATGGTTCGTGTTCATCTTCACTTTCATGCACATGACAAGGAATTGAAGATAGTGCTTGGATCTAATAGTTACGGTGTAAGACAGGTCAATGGTGCATTTTCCCCTTATTTTCATGTAGGGGGTGGACAATTAACCAAAGACAATAGGCCTATACTTTTTTTTGTTTTTCTAAAATCTGACCCAAGCTAAACTGTTGTTGCAGTTGACAAGACAAGCATGTCTGGAATCAAACGAAAAATTGAGGATGTTGACCCGGACTATGAGGATGTATCCCAATTTAGGGAGAATAAGAGGAGCAAAGTCGTGGAACAGAATGGTAATCATCTTTTGTTTGGATTATTATCACCAACTACATTATTTTCATTAAAAAAGAAAGCTAAACATTTAAAAAATTAATGACATACTTTTTTTCCCTGCCAAAAAAATTCTTAGCACGGGAGGCAACGGTGCATAAAATGGAAACCATAATCAAAGAGCAGTTCTCCATGGAGATGAAGAATAAAGAGCATGAGATTGAAGTTATCACTCAGGTAACACCCTAGGTGTTTGAGAAAATCTCAGTAGGCCTATTCACTCCTACATTTTCTTTGACCCTTTAATATTTGCATTTGTGATGTCTGTGCCCTCAGCGTCTCAATGAAGCTCGGCGGATGATGGACAAACTGAGGGCCTGCATTGTGGCCAACTATTACGCTAATGCCGGACAGCCCAAAGCCCCAGAGGTGCGACAACTGAAGCACTCAAACATGCACCACCACATTAACATCACATTTGCATTTTTATCTTTCACCAGTTGACACTCGGTGAGAATACACTGCAGATTTACGTCAGCATATGCCTTGTCTGAGCATGGTTCTTGGGTATGTGGTGTGTTGCCCCATCAGTTGAGCCACTGGAGTGCACAGCTATGTCATGTCAGTCCATGCTGATTGTTAATCAGAATCAGATGTATTGGCCAAGTATACTTACAAGGAGTCTGACTCTGGCAAATGGTGACTCTTTAGTATACCATAGTTTCACCATACAGACATGTAGTGATTCAAGAGACAAAAGTGGTGAATAAGGTTTATTGTACAACAGGGGTATAAAGTGTATACATTGCATTAGCACTGAATGGTTGTTTTTATACAGCGCTTTGGTATCAGATTATTGTTATACTCACAGTCGTCTGTCTGTGTTTTAGAACCTAATTTTCTCTGTCTCTGTGTGGTGTGGTTTGTGTTTATTGTGCTTGTTGTTTGTGTGTTCATTTTGCTTCTTCTTGCTTTGTTATGACAGACTTCGAGGAGCAGTACCTCCGTGCTGAACCACCCGGCCATCAAACGCTTCCTGGAACCACCGTCTCGCTCGTCCTCGCCTCTCAACCAGGGGTCGGAGGCGGCCTCCCTCGGGCCCTCGGAGAGCGAAACGCTGGCGCAGCACGCATCTGGCAGCCATGCAGACCGCGATGGAACGTTGAGGGAGGCGGGGGGCAGTGGGGAGCGTCGGCCAGGAAGGAACACGGGCAAGGTAGTTCGCTTCTCTTTGGATTTTGGAGTATGATGCTGCTGTGGACAGGTTTAGTGTGTGCATACAATTCAGGTTATACGCACGCACACACACACACACACACACACACACAGTAGCAGTGTGTCAGACAGTAGCTTTGTGAGGAACAGCAGTGTTGTGATTCAAAGCATGCAATGGTATGCACAGACTACGCAGGTTGGGCTGAAACTGCAAAACTAAGACGACGAGGGGGCAAAGTTAATACAGATCCCCCACAAACTTAATTTAGAGCTTTCACATATCATGTTGAAATGTTGCTATCCTTCAGGCCTGCATTAAAACTGAAGATGTCTCGCCTGTGATGGCATAATTGACATAAAATAGCTGGTGAGTAGGCTGCCGGCTTTAGTCTAGAGTGGAATCAGGCAGTGCTGGGTGTGAGAGCCTCCTGAGTCCCATTATTTACTGTAGGTATTTCTTATAAAACCAGTTGAGAAACAAGACTTGAGATTCTTAAATACAAGCTTTTATTGTCTGTGGTTGTTGGCACCCTCGCTGACATTTTGCAACCTCTGTGTTGGGTGTGACTGTCACTCTTGGGGCTTGATGGTTTGGAGTGTCTGGATATCCCATAATGCTCCTGGGCAATGATCAGACTTTTGTTTGAGTTAAAACCACATGGCAGGCTAAGTCGCGACATCATCTTGTCACGCCACAAACTTGAAGGCCTCGCTTGAGTGTGCGCTGTTGGTTGCTTATGTATTGTCATAGCCAGGGCGTGACCTCAATAAGAACTGCGACTTTGTGATAAATCCCCAGTGACATAGGGTGCTCAAGTCATGACATTAGTTTGCATTGCGAAAAGATTATTTATTTATTTATTGGAGTAGTTTTGTGTTGTTATTTGGTAAGACAACTACAGATTTAGTAGGGTGTTTGTTCTAATACCTGATGCAGTGGCTGTTACACTAGCATAACTCAAATCCCCCCCCCCCACACCCAGCCACCCACAGAAAAGAAAAGAAAGAAAAAAACAAGCTTGCAGCATACTTTCCACCTATTCTTGGTCAGTGTCAATACGAAGTTCTGGATTATAGAGCACCAGTGACGTGTTCAGTTAGGTATGCATTCAGGGACCGACTGAAAGCATGCAGAGAGAAACCCCCCAGGGTCTACAGCTAGATATGTCACTTTGACTGAGGAGGCATGACGTTGTCACAGGTAGGAATGCAGGGCCTAGATGTTGTATTGTACATTTTAGGCACAGATAATACCCCCAAGTGCTTTTTGCCTTCAGGACACCTTTGGGGTGCCATCATCTGCCGTGGTCGCTGCTGCTGCTGATCCCCATGTCACCCATCACTCCACCGGAGAAGAGGGCTCCCGTCTGTACGTGAAGAAGACCATTGTTGTGGGAAACGTCTCCAAGTAAGTGACCTTTGTATCTCTCAGCACCTTTGTTTGTGTGTGTGTGTGTGTCGTGCCTTGTAAGATTAATGTTCGACAGTGACGTACTACAACAGAAATCTACCATCCGACTTGCCTTACAGTGAGAAGGCTGTGTAACAAGATTTTATGTATGTATTTATTGAGGCAGTATATCACTCAGCCCGGTTTGAATCTGAATTGTTACTGATAATGTACAAGTAAAACTGATGAAATATGAAAGGGGTGGTTTGTATATGGGAGAGCAAGATGAGTCTTGATTTCTGCTCAGGGCTTCTGTGTTACAGGTAGTCCTACCCACTTAGCCTATGACGCCATGTGACTGGCAGGCTTCAGTCCACATTGATCTTAGATTTTAGTATTGTGTGTAGCCTAGATTTTCTTGTGTTCAATTTTGCTATGCATTGTGTTTGAAGGAAGCAAGAAACGGCACTCTCAGTTGTCTTTTAAAAGTTTTAAATTAAGTCTTGCTTGTTTATGACTTCTAATTAAAAACATAATTAAATAATTAAACATAACTAATTAAAAACTGATTATGTATCGAGTCCATATTTTGGCTTTGAACGTCCTTGTCACTATATTGGGATGAACCGAGTGAGTTTTAGAAGGCTGTGTTTTAATATCTTTCATCTTTGGTGGTTTTAATTGGGTATAATTGTGCTGGCATCATCTCTTACCACTTAGGACACCACCTGCACAGTTACTTACACCGAGTGGTTGTACTAGGTGCTGTTTGACACCAAGCCAGACAGATTTGCAATACAGCATGGTAAAATAACTGTAAAAGATGGCAAAAGTTCTATTTTTTGTTGTTAACAATTACACTGAAATTTCTTTGTAGTCCTGTTCCAAGTCATCAAAGTTGTATTTCCTTCAATGAATTTATTTTTGGTTCAGCTGACTCAAAATACACAAGCTAACTGTAGGTTAGGTTATGTTGTAGGTTAAACCATATGGGTTCCCTTAACGATTAACTGGGAAGCACCACTCTTCATTTATAGTGTTAACTTTTCTTCTTCAAAAAAGTGGTCTGCTAAGTACATAGTTGTGGCTCATATTTGAAATATCTGATTTTTGGTTAGTGTTGGGGTAATTTGTGCTTTATTCACTTGCACTTAAATGACCTTGAGGATGTCAACATGTTGTCAATTGTCTATACACAGTTATTGATAAAATACAGGAATACAATTTAACTTGTTTACAGTTTTTTGTTTTGATAGACCCCTTTCAAATAGTCTAAAAATGTTATTTGTTGTTTTGAGCACTCATTCCCTCCATCCACGTGAGTGATGAAGTGGGTGAAAAGTCTCGAAGTCTGATCCTGACGTGTCCCAACTAGAGTGGTTGTCTCCCCTTGCCGGAGAACGAGAACAGTTTGGCAGTGTTGATGTGCAGTGTTTAAAGGGTGTGTGTGTGTGTGTGTGTGTGTGTGGAAACGACGAGAGGAGGGAGAAACAGGCCTGTGTAGCGGTGCACCTCTCTCATGTAGCTGCGGGGCGAACCTTCTGCTATGACATGACAGCTTGTTTTGTACTCTTCTGCACTAGAATAGGCACAGTTGCTTCACACAGTCAGTGGAAAACAAGGAAGATGGCTACACTCGTTCTTTGGAAGGATTGACACACAAAGTTCTTTCTTTCTTTCTTTGGCTCTTTCTTTCTTTTGTTCTTTCTTTCTTTCTTTCTTTCTTTCTTTCTTTCTTTCAATCTTTTTGCTTTTCTCTGCCCATGCCATTGCATGTTGCCACACACACTAAACTTTTTCATTATCTGGCCCATTGTCTATGCTCCACTTCCTCTCTGTATTTGTCTCTTTGTTTGTTTATCTCTCTTTCTCTCTCTCTCATAAAATATATCAAAACATATCAAAGATGAAAAGTTAACAAATTCATTAAAACAAAAGTGTGACATGAAGTAGAGTGGGATTTAAAACATGTCTGTCTTTCTCTTTCTGCTGCCCCCCCCCCCCCCCCCCCTTGAACCCCCCTTTAACAGGTACATAGCCCCTGACAAAAGAGAGGAGAATGACCAGTCCACCCATAAGTGGATGGTCTATGTCAGGGGCTCCAGGAAAGAGCCGACCATTGACCACTTCGTGCGGAAGGTGTGGTTCTTCCTGCATCCCAGCTACAGGCCCAATGACCTGGTGGAAGTCAGGTGTGTTTGTACCTGTTTTTTGTGTGTGTGTGTGTGTGTGTGTTGGCTGTGTGAATGTGTTTTGGCCCTGTGTGTCAGGTGAATGTGTGTTGAGTTTGTGTGTGTGTTTGTGTTTTTATGTAAGTTAGGGTGTGTGTGTGTATAACAGCTTATCAGTTTCTGTTTATTCACTTGTGATTAAATAACTTTGCCAAAAAAAAGTAAAAAAAAAAAAAAAAAACAGACCTCTTATGAGTCAACAGGAAACTGAGTTCAGGTTGCCCCACATTCTCTGATTGCCTCATTCAAGCTGCATTGTTTTTGTGAGTGTTTTCCCCCCAGGGACAAACACTAAGAGGCAAAGCACATGTTGTTGGTCTGAAATCGGGACACGGCTCCACTAAGCCCTCTAGTGTCAGCTTGTGTTAGTGCGCTTATTAATAGGATTTTACATTCAGAGGAAAGGGTTTGTGTAAATGCGTTACTTAAAGTCTGGTTGTTGTAGGAAAATGTGGCCCCTATACTAGTATTTGGCTGTGTACTCATAATGCTACGAGACTATAAAACTGACTGGGTTTGCATTAAACTTATTCACATGAGTCACACACATTTATGGTAATTTGGCTAAACGGAATGCACCAGTTGTATCAAACTGACAGTTTTATAATCATTTCCAGCTTGAGTTCTTGTATGTTGACTCCTAACAGAGGCCAGATTTATGTGTAATGGTTTGTATTTGTATGTGGAGTATTGGAGAGAGTGTGACGTATGTTTGTGTGTGTGTTGTCTTAGTGAGCCCCCATTCCACCTGACACGGCGAGGCTGGGGAGAATTTCCTGTGCGGGTTCAGATCCACTTTAAGGACACACGGAACAAACGCATCGACATCATCCACAATCTAAAGGTCAGAACACCAACCCTGACCCCCCTATACATACATACATGCACACACCCACACACACACTTATAACCACAAAGTATGCACCAAGTATCCATAGGGATCCTGGTGGCGGAAGGCACTGGTGTAGTCCTTTTTAAGTGCAGTAGGGCATGTGGAGCTGTACTGGGGCAGGAGGGCAAGTAGGGGTGTACTGGGGTGGGAGGGCAGGTAGGGCTGTACTGGGGCAATAGGGCAAGTAGGGGTGTACTGGGGGGAGAGGACGGGTAGGGCTGTACTGGGCTCGCTCTGCATGTCTGAGCCGGTCCTCGGGCCTATAACAAGTGCAGACATGCTCTCTGTTGACCTTTTCCCTCCTCTTCAA
>CM059265.1:35407352-35412352 GCA_030347295.1 Setipinna tenuifilis
CCCAAGCTGACCGAGAAGATCACGCTCGGCTCCCATGGCAACTCGGCCTTCCAGCCAATCACGGGTAGCTGCAAGATCGTCCCGCAGAGCCAGGCGCCAAGCCCCTCGGAGTCCCCCGGGAAGTCGTTTCAGCCGATCACCATGAGCTGCAAAATCGTGTCTGGTGAGTCTCCCGAGACAACTGTGTCAAAAGGGAAAGAGGTCTCAAGCTCCCTTGTCAACACACACCCACAAGCACACCCTGGATGTCAAGATTGAACTCTCATTGGGGATATTAGCTGCGTTTGAACTTCTGGTGATGGTTTCAGTGCCAGTACTTGAGCAGTGATGTGAGAGAACATGCTGAATTTGTGTGAAATGTGTCTATTTTCTGCCGAGTCTGTTGGCACACCTCTAGATGTGGCCATCTCTTTTAGCCCAAACGGGAGGAAGAGGTTTTGAATGATTCCAAAATTTGGAGGTCCCCCCCTGATTTTTTTTTTTATTAATCCTTATAAAATCTGACTAAGAGCTGTTGTCTGCAGTCTGCAAACAATGTCTATGATGGCCCTTGCTTTGATTACCTTTGATAAGTAATGCTTTCGATAGTGTTTGTGTCTCCACTCGCCTGTCTGTCAGCAAGTGGGCTTACACAGATCAGCCTGATTTTTATAAAACTAAAAACATTCATCAGGGTGAAGGAAGGGCTGGTTGTGTTTTGCATAAGATAGTGGGCAAGCAGGGACAACTTCTCAGTGCCGTTGGCTCCTTGTAGTCTGCCATAGGTCTGAACCCGCCTAACGGACAGGCGAGAAAGTACAGCTAGATTTTATAGCGCCTTGTATATGGAGATATAAAACCCCGATTTTATTGCCTCCTGACACAACCAGAGGAGATGATTCATGCGAGTTTGTGACTGTTATTTGTTTTCAGATTCAAACTGTGTTTTTTACTAGCTGACAAGTTTTTTTTTTTTGAAGTTCATGAAGCCAATAACTGCAGTGGTAAAGCATGTCAAGAGTTGATAAATTAGAACAGTGTTTTGTGGCTTTAAAAAAAAAACAGGTGGGTGGACAGTGTAGAAGGTGCAATGCAAAATGTCAATATAGTTTAGTCAGTGGAGTCATCTCAGAAAGGAGCGAAGTTTCATCTGGCTCTGTCATGCAGTACTTACAAAGAGACCTCTGTCACTGTTGAGGGGGAAGATGTGTACGACTACGCACTGTGTGCCTGAGGGGTTTTCCAATTGAGCATGGTGTTCTTTTGTGAGGTGGGGCAGGGGTGGGCTGGAGGTTGGGGTGGTTTGGGGAGGGGGCAGGGAGGGGTACCTGCTGTGATGCTCACTTGTTTAGTCATCCCATGGCAGGGCCATCCTTCCTTCCCTCCCTCCCTCCGCTCTTCTCTTCCTCCCTCCCTCTCTCCTCCTCCTCTTCTTCCTTAATTTCCTCCTCTTCATCCACTTGTGCACCAAACTCTGAGAGACAGCACTTGGGATGGCTGAGGTGATGGATGACAAAGGGATGGCAGAATGTCAAAGGGAGGATGAGAGAGAGACAGGAAGGGGCATGAACAGATGTGTATTAATCTGCCACCTGCACCCTTGCTGTTGTGTGAATTGCGGGAGGAGAAAGCTGAAAAAGTGAGTGTGAAAGAGCGAGTGAGAGTCAGGGAGGATTATTTATTTATTTATTTATTTTGAATCCCCTAGATCGTCTCTGTGGTGGCCAAACAAAGAGAATCTGAATTGCAGGGAGTTATGAAGGAGCAGAGGAATACAAAAGAGGAAAGAGAGATATAGATGCAAGACAAGTGACAGTGGAGGGTGTGTGTGTGTGTGTGTGTGTGTGTGTGTGTGTGTGTGTGTGTGTAGTCCAATTAGCTTAAGCATAAACAGCAGTTTCAATGTGGACGCTATAAAGTACTCTGTGGTTCCCCTCCAGCATGGGACTCTTTTCCTGTCGATGCCTGCTAACTGAATCAGGCCTTTCATTAGCAAGTGAGACCCAGCAGAGACAGACAAGGAGGGAAATATCAGGGTCCTGGCAGCTAGTGTTCAGCATCACACACACTCGCTCATCACAGTGCCCTACTTAACAGCCTGCTGCGGTACGGAACGCAACCGCTGCGGTTCTGGGCCAGAACCGCTGCTTCAGAACAAGTTCCACAGTTCCAGAACTGTTCTGCTGTGAGCGATTTGAAGCATCATTAGTCAGAGTGTGTGTGTGTGTGTGTGTGTGTGTGTGTGTGTGTGCAGGTAAAATTTGTGAGAAGGAGCGTAGGGGGATAGAGTGGGTTGAGTGAATTTGTGAGAGGTGTGTGTGTGTATCTGAATCTGTATCTGTGAGGGAGTGTGCCTAGTGTGTGCAGTGTCTGTTTCTCAGTTTGGGTTTCAGGATTTTGACTATTTCTTAGAGAGAGTGTGCAATTGTGTATGTTTGGATAGCCTGTGGTGCTAGTGTTGGTGTGTGTGTGTTTTACGAGGGTATTAGAGTGTGTGTGTGTGTGTGTGCGTGTGTGTGTGTGCGTAGTGTTTGGGTGATGAGTGTGTGTTGTGTGCCGGAGGTCTGTAGGCGTGTGTGGTGGGCTGTTGAAGCCTGGGCTAGAAGGACACTCATTGTGTGCCTGAATCCGTTTCCAATATCCTCATCTCTACAGTCCAGCACAGCTGTTACTCACTTCCTGTCCCTCCACTCCTCTGTCTTCCTTTAACTCTGTCATACTCTGTCTCTGTCTTTCTCTCTTCTCTCTCTCTCCCTCACAGACTCTGTCTCTTTCTCTCTCACACTCTCTCTGTCTCTGTCTTTCTCTCTTCTCTCTCTCTCTCCCTCACAGACTCTGTCTCTCTCTCTTCCTTTAACTCTCTCACACACTCTCTGTCTCTGTTTCTGTCTCGCTATCTCTCTCTTTTCTCTCCTTTTTCTGTCTCTCACTCTTTCTTACTGTCTCTCTCATTCATCAGTGTTTTTTTCTGTTCACTGTCTCTTCTCCATCTTTACTTATTTTTCTTTTTATCTCCCCAAAACAAACACACACACACACGTGCACACACACACATGCATACACACACACACACACACACACACACACAATGACGTGTGATTAGACTGCAGTATGAGGAGGGTTGCCATGGAGATTGAATGGCTGGCTAGAAGAGGCAGCGGGTGTAAAGGTTGAGTGAGTAGGAGTGGGGGCGGAGTCTTCAATCACCTGTGTGTGTGAGTGTGTGTGTGTGTTTATGTGTGTGTGTGTGAGTATGTGTGTGTGTTTGTGTGTGTGTGTGTGAGTATGTGTGTGTGTTTGTGTGTGTGTGTGTGAGTGAGTGTGTGTGTTTGTGTTTGTTTGTGTGGCAGCGGAATTCAACCTATTTTCCTTACCCCTCTGCATTCATGTTGTAAAATATCAGCCTCACTCCTTTTTAACTCCTGGACCTCCCATGCCAGAGGTTCTGTGTGAAAAGAGAACAGGACAGTACTTCTCACCATACGAGTGACCTTCACACCAACATGAAGGAAGTTTCCCCAGTGTTGTGTTTTGACCTGTGGTTACTATTATTGTACTGTTTTAAAATACTAAGGCGAAGCCACCCTTCAGGGCACACTAAGGAGATGTGTTTTCACTACAGGCGAAGGTATCTGTGAACATCAGCCCCCTTGCTCTGCCCCCTGTCTATCTCCCATGCCCGCAGGTTTGTATTCGCGCTTAATGCTGCGTACAGCACAGCACTTCTCACTGGGTGGGGGCATCTTTCACCCAAACACGAGTGGGAAGTGTCACGCCGTCTGAGTCATCCGTGCCCTTGCAGAACACAGCGGTGGTGTGTGTGATAAATACTGAAGCGGTCCACACCAGTCACTTTAGCAGCAGAGCACATATTAGATTTCCCTCTCTCCTGGGATATAGGAGAGAAGGGTGGTGGTAGTGGTGGTGCTGGTGGTGGTAGGAGTTTAGAGAAGTATGGCTGTGTGAGTGTGCATATGGGTAATTGGATACTAGGTTTAAATGAAACGGCGTGGAACATTGATGTTATGTTCAATAACAACAATGACAATACATTTCTTTTTGTTCTTGTCCTGAACAGGAAATCCCACGGCCAAGCAGTCTGCAGCGACCCATGGCACCAAACCCTCCACCTCCAAGGTCCACACAGGCAGCCTCCTGTCCTCAGGAGTCAAGGTGAGAGCCGTGTGCATGTCCACACACACACACACACACACACACACACACAGGCATGATATTGCGCACACACACAAGCAGTGTTGAGCACACACTCAAGTCGGCATACACAGGCATAGTTTAACACACACAAACACGGGCATGATCTTGCACACACACAGGGTCAGGCTTATGAGGGCACAGGATAGATCCTACAGAGGGACCAGTGCAGGTCCCATGTTCCAGCTCACACAAGGATTGCAGAGTGTACCATACTCTCAAACTGGCCTACACAGGGACCAGGTAGTGCATGATACACCCAGTGGTAATCAGGTTTTGTAAGGTCTAGAAGATTGGGCAAGCCAGATACCGTGCCCAGTTGATGCAAGGTACATATGTCGTATGGATCAACTTACCCAGTCACATCTAGCAAATACATTTTATTGTGAACATATTTATTGTGAACATAGGCTTATTAGAAGAAAATCTGGGGTATATGCTTAAATGTCATAAACTTAAAGCTAAAAAAAAGAGGCATGTATGGCTAGTTTAGGTTTTTTAAGCAATAGTAATAACTTGTATTTGAAAATATGAAATATTACAGTATTTACTATATAATTGAGAGCAAACCATTTAATTTTTTTTTTTACAAAAGGATTTTCGAGGCTATTTTAAGGCTTTTGATCATCAGCTCTACCAGTTGCTAATACACAACCCGTTTGAAGCACAGTCTGGTACTCACTGCTAGCGTAGTAGACTTTCCCTGTGTCTGAGGAGCCCCAGCTGTCAGGTCTCATTAAGCAACTAGAAGCTGGTGGCTTTTTCCTCACGTCCTGCCTCCTCAGCTTGAGGGGGAAGCTGCAGGGCTT
>CM059265.1:35417352-35462352 GCA_030347295.1 Setipinna tenuifilis
ACAGTTAAGAACAGGCAGGGGATGTGGAAGTTGTCAGCAGAAGCTATCAATCAGAGAGGGTTTGTAATCTGTGCTGTGAGCTGCCACTGCCATAAGAGACAAATGCAGAAGCTTTCACTTCCCAGTGGTTTGCAGTATCAGTATACCATCAGTGCAGGATTGTGGTTATCAGCTTGTGCACACAGCTGTGAACCGAATAACCTCTCTCTCTTAAGGGACGTGCTAGCTAAAGGTGCTAGCTGATGTTGGCACACAACGGTTAAAGTCTCTGATGCACTGCAGTGGCAGCATGCCTTAAGAGGTAACCATCTCATGTCTTTTGGATTATCTACCTAGATGGGGTCGTGTGAGTGTAAGGTAGCTCCAATTATTTAACAGCTAGGTCAAGTAGGTGAGCCTGAGGCTGGCACTTAACAGTGCCCACTGAGTCTTGTCTCACCTTGTCTCTCACCTGCCCTCGGCCACAGGTGCTGGGCATCCCCGTGGGCTCCACCCTGCAGTCGGCCGTGAAGCAGGCGGCCATCGGCAGCGGACAGATCCTGGTGGCCAAGTCCAACCCGGCCGTCTCCAAGGTGATGACCCAGAAGCAGGTGGTGGCGCAGGGCGTGGCGAAGGCCATCGTGAGCGGGAGCGGCGCGGGAGGCGGAGCCAGTGGCATCGGAGGACAGCAGGTGCACACGGTCACCAAGGCGGCAGGGGGCTCGTCGGGCAGCGGGAAGAGCGGAGGTGAGGGGTCGCGGAGCTATGCCAACCTGTACATGGGATACACCATATGCTTTACACCCCACACACACACACGTGTGAAAACACACAAATGATGATGATGAGTGCCTTAATGATGATGATGATACAGTATCCTACTGATGTGTGTATTTTACTTGTGTGTATGTGTGTGTGTGTGATAAGCTAATCTGAAAGGCTTATGTGAGTATTCTTGTCTGTGTGTGCGCTTTAGTGCATTTGGAAGTGCATTTGCAGTATCCTCTGCTGAGTATAGCAGTTTTAGACGCTTTTATGAAAACAATTGAAGTGTTGAGCGCTGTGCTCTGCTTCGATTTGTGTTAAATGCAAACAGACATTCGGACCCTTAACAAGCCTCCGGCTCTCCGGCACGTTTGACAGGCCTGTTAACTCGCCTGTCACAAGCCATTCGTTAAATCAAGTGTCCCCAAAAGCTCAATTATGAGGCCCTACTCCCCAGCTTTCACTAGGCAATTAGTCATTTGTTTGTAGGAAAGCATTATATTAGATGGATCTCCGGTCTTGTATGTTCTCATAATACTGGTTCCAGTTGTTAGCAGTTCCAGTTGGTGTTCTCAGCATGCAAACCAGCCGTGATCGCACACATGGCTGGATATCAGATACAAACTTTCCTGCAGAGACTATAAAGCACCGCACCAGTAGCAGATGTGGACAGAAGAGGAAACGGGGGAAGCGAGGAGGAACGCATCTAAAACTCAGAAGGACGAAAGCAAAAGTGGCACTTCCTCCAACAATCATCTTGGCAAACGTCCATTCACTCAAGAGGAAAGCGGACGCGTTTCGAGCAAACCCTCGCTACTTGTACGAATACCGGGAGGCCTGCATACTAGCCTTCACCGAAACCTGGCTGAATAATGGCGTGTCGGACTCGGGGGTTTGTCCAGAGGGCTTTTTTTAATCATACGATTAGACCGCTGTAGTGAGACCACGGGCAAGGGGCAAGGAGGAGGGGTGTGTTTTATGATTAATGACCGATGGTACAGAACAATGGTGGTAAGGAAAAAAAATATGCACCCCGGATATTGAACTTCTGTCGTTGTCCCTCCGACTGTTGTATTTAATAATAATAATAATAATAATAATAATAACTTGGATTTATATAGCGCCTTTCATGAAACCCAAGGTCGCTTTACAGAGCTAGATGGGGCAAAGGAGAGGGGAGGAGGGAGGGGTTTGATGAAATTTCCCCTGATCCACCCAAGTTTGTAATGGGGGACTTTAATAACTGTACCCTTAAACGTGCACTCCCCACCTACTCCCAGTATGTCTCATGCTCAACAAGGAACAGTAAGGTTATAGACTTGTGCTGTGGATCCATTCCGAAGGCATATTCATCCTGTGCAAAAGCACCCCTGGGTAGCTCAGACCACAATACTGTTCTGCTGACACCCACTTATAAGCAGGTTCTAAAACGAGTCAAACCTACTGTGAAGCAGACTCAGGTTTGGCAGGAGGACTGTGTGGAGACTCTTCAAAGGTGCTCCATGTTGTAGACTCAAGGCACCGTTTCAAACTCCTCTGCCGACCTGCATGAGATGACAGAGGTCATTTCAGGCTACATGGACTTTTGTGTGGAGACGGTGATTCCCAAAAAGTATATTACACGTTTTGCTATTTATTGTGTTGTGATGTGTTTTATTGTATGTGTTTTTTTGTCACTCTGCTGTGCTGTAAGACAAATTGCCTTTTTTAAGGACGTTAAAGCTTTCAAGTCAAGTCAAGTTTTCTCTGTCCCTATGCAGAAGTACATATGTCTGTAGTGTCCCTCCCCCTGGGAAACTTATTCAGACACATGCACCTCCCTGTATGTATAAAGGTTGTCTGCTTAGTCTGTGCCCCTTTACACCTCTGTCAGCTTATGTACTCCTTTTTTGTAAGTCACCTTGGAAAAAAGCGTCTGCCAAATGCAATGTAATGTAATGTACAAAAAAAAAATGTAAAAGTCATGTTACATTACATTGCATTACATTGCACTTAGCTGACCCTCTTATCTTATGTTTCTCCCTCAGTGATGGCCACCTTGCAGCTGCCTGCTAACAACCTGGCCAACCTGGCTAGCCTCCCCCCGGGCACCAAGCTCTACCTGACCACCAACAGCAAGAACCCGTCTGGCAAGGGCAAGCTACTGCTCATTCCCCAGGGAGCCATCCTGCGTGCCACTGGCTCAGGTTAGTATTCACACACTCACTATCTTACACTCACACCCTCTCTCTCTTACTCTCTCTCTCACTTTCTCTCTCACTCTCTTTCTCACTTCCTCTCACTCTCTTTCTCACTTCCGCTCACTCTCTCTCACACTCTCTCACTCTCTCTCACTTTCTCTCACTCTCTTTCTCACTTCCGCTCACTCTCTCTCTCACACTCTCTCACACTCTCTCTCTCACACTCTCTCTCACACTCTCTCTTTCTCACTTTTTCTCACTCTCTCTCACACTCTCTCTCACACAGACACTCTTTCTCTCTCTCTCTCTCACACATGCATATTGATGGGCTGTCCAGTTGTTTCAATCACGTGCACTATGCTCCCATATAACCTCTGTGTGTATGCTCTGTGCTCCCCTTCTCTATCCGCTTTCCTCTGTACCGTTTTTGCTCCGATTCCCCCTCCTGTTTCTTTCCTGTCCTCCTCTTACCTCTGCCCTGCCCTGCGTCTCATCAACTAATGTGTGTTTGGCTAAGATGAACAGATGAATGTGTGTGACTGATGAGTGTGTACTGAAGGGCTGGTCTGTTCCCTCTCTTGGTCTGTCAGTTTCTCTCTTTCTCTTTCTCATTGTTCCAGACCTTTTTTACATAAAGAGGAAAGGACACTTTTGCAGACACACAGATGTGTTGAACTTAGCCCAGTGTAGCACAAGTTAGAAAAAGACCAAATGTTTAAAAAAAAACCATTGATATGGCTGATACCCATGTGCACATCTGTGTCACGGCTGCCTAAAGCAGCGTCTGCTGAAGCATAATAATAATAATAATAATGTACCCCCCCCCCCACTAACCTGCTGTCCACACAGCCTCTGTGTTGCTGTCCCCCTGTCTAACCATCTCATGTCCTGCTTCCAGTGTTGGTCGGTGTGCTTTGTGCGATGGGTGTGTTTTGAGTAGCTGGTGTGTCGTTGATGTGAAGGGACTAGTGGACTGTGATTATGTGCAGCAGGGGGTGAATCTGCGGCCACTCTCATTTCTGACAATAGGGGGTGGGGGGTGGGGGTGGTGGTGGTGGTGGGGGGTTATGAATAATTGATGACTGTGTAGACTTAGCAGCACAGAGGAGATAACAGACAAGAATATCCTGTCCACTAAAATAAATTGACTCTGTATCCCGCCCACGTCTTACTCCCTTTCTTGTTTGTGTGCACACATATGGGTGTGTGTGCGTGTGTGCGTGCGTGCGCGTGTGCGCGCATTAATCTGTGTGAGCATACATGAATCTCTGTATGTGAGCTTACATAGGTGTGTGTGTGTGAGCGCACAGGAATGTGTCTTTGTTTGTGTGTAATGTTTGTGTGTGTGTGTTTGCCATTGTGTGCGCACATATTGATTTCTTTGTATGGATATGGATTTGTGTCCTTCGGTCTATGCATATCAATTTGTGTGTGTGTGTGCGTGCGTGCATACAGGTCAGCAGTCTCAAAGTGCGGCCTCCTCAGGCTCGGGCTCGTCTCAGTCCTCCTCTGGCAGCTCGTCTGGATCCAGCCTCCCCTCCAACCTCTCCTGCACCTCCTACATCCTCAAACAGACCCCACAGGTATGACACACACACACACACACACACACACACACACACACACATACAAATACACTGTTTTTGTCTTATTTTCGTTTACACACTTACACATGAACACACTTGCTGCCCTTAGGAAAAACACACAAACAGACCACACACACCTCCACCCACACACACACACACACACACACACACAAAATCAGGTGGGAGAGAGAAAGACCAATACAACATACAAATAAAACACACAGCTCTACTCCGTGCCATACACACCTACTTAGCCAGAACCTTTGAGGAAAGCCCTTCTTAAAGCCTTTATCCAGCACAGACCAAACCCCACACACAGGCAGGCACACACAGGCAGGCACACACAGGCACGCACACAAGCACACGCACACAAGCACACGCGCACAAGCACACGCACACACACACAAGCACACGCACACACACAGGCACACACACACACACACGAGAGGAAAGCAACTGATCTGCCCCAATACTGCATTAACCTCGGCGCTGGGTGTGCTGCTTTGCATTCCTTGAAGCCTCAGATTGGAGCATCATCAGACTCTAAAAAGAGTGTGCTTCTGTTTAGGGAATATTAAAGAAGGAGTCTCTCATCTCAAGGACTCTCTTTAAAGAAGGATGTAGCTTTTGCTTCAGCTTGACATGAGCAAGGAGACTGTTGACATTTTTAGCTTCTCCCCCAAAATACTTCTGACCCCCCCCACCAGTGTTTCTCTCACTTTTTCTCTGTCGCCTGCTTTATCTCCCTCTCTTCATGCCTGCTGTTCAGTCTCACTCCTTTTTTTTCCTCAGTCTCTCAGACACAGTTTTTCACCATTTTCATTACTGCTTGAAACTGTTGGTTTTTCTTCTCCAACATTAGGATGCAGTGTTTTGTGGATGTGGTTTCACCTTAAAAATATATATATATTTTTATTATTTCTGGCCCTATGAACTTAGAAACACAACCCCCCCCCCCCCCCCCCCCCCCCCCCCCCCCCCCCCCCCCCCCCCCCACAGTGACCTGGCCATCCACCATTCCCCGTCGAGTCGAAGACCGTAAAGGTCGAAACGTTGTCTGTAAAATAAAATCACTGGGAGCATCAGTAGCAGTGTGCGGGTAATCCTTTTTGTTAATTTGTGGAACTTTTTTTACCCTGCACCTGCATAGTTTTTGGATGTGCGCGTACTCTCAACTTCAACATCCACCATTCCTCTCAGCTCCTCTAAAGGTGCATCACCCCCAGTCCATGACGTTGTGTTTTTCTGGGATATCTATAGAGCTCTCTATAGTGGGGTATTTCTCTCATTACAGATGGAGCTGCATTGTGATTAATTTGTAATGCCACAGATGTGAGTCTGACCCAGTTCCCTTCCAAACTTATTGAATGATGGCTCTGCTACAGAAAACACGAGCTGATCTGAACTGAGCTGTATTCAATGCTCGTTTTTATCTAAGCAACACCATTTTTAATACCAGTCATGTCACAGTCAAATTCCATTGTTCCATTCATTGTTGGATCAGATCATGGTCAGAAGGTGAACATACTTTCTTTGAAGTTACTGGTAACGTCAGCTCTGTCTGCGGTAGATGGTGAATGAAAGATGATCTGATTACAACAGTTGATATTGGTGACCTGATATTTAGTTCCACTAAGGTTGCGATGGAGGGTGCAGGAAAGAACTGCAGAGTTTGAAAGCGAGAACAGAACTTGTCTCGTCATGACGTGTTCAGACAGTGGACAGAAAAAACACCACCTGCGATGACTTTCCAGGAAGTAATTTGATCATTCCGTGCATCATTATTGAAATTCTTTCAAGGCAAGATCAAACATATACTAATTGACATACTGTTGACTACACAGTCCACTTCTTCATAAAAATGAATGTAGCAATCTAAGGAATTAAAGACATTTCTCCTTAACCAGACTTGGAATGAAGGGTGATTAGTTCCACAGAACTGATGATTCAAAATACTAACCTGGTATTTAGTTTCAGAAATGTTGCAATGGGGCTTTCTTGCCTCTTTCTCTCTCTCGGTTTGTAAGCAGGATTGTGCATACTTACGATTTTTTGGTCTTGCACAGCATGAGGTTAAAAAAAATCCTGTTTTTGCGCAGATCTAACACACAGGGCTGACTACATGGGTCTATTTTTTTTACATCTGCAACATTGTGGGAGGAGAAAAAAAAAAGCGAGCCTTTGTAGTTAATGAGTGGTGTGTGTTTTCATCCCGTGGTGTTGTTGCACTTGGAACATGGGGCTACACACTGGCCTTTTTAAGGTGTCCTTGATCTATATAATTGTTCAATAAAGGGGCTTTAAAAGTCACAGTCTCTCAGCTTCCTCTCTCTCTTTCCCTCCCATTTTGTTCTCTTCTGTTTTTCTCTCTTTTTCTTCATTGCCCCCCCATATTATCCCTCTCTCTTTCTCCCTCTGTCTTTCTCCCTCCCTCTCTCTCTCTCCCTCTCTCTTTCTCTCTCTCTCTTTCTCTCTCCCTCTCCCTCCCTCCCTCTCTCCCTCTCTCCCTCCCTCTCTCTCCCTCTTTTTCTCCCTCTCCCTCTCTCTCTCCCTCTTTCTCTCTCTCCCTCCCTCTCTCTCTCCCTCTCTCTCTCTCTCTCTCTCTCCCTCTCTCCCTCCCCCTCCACTGAAATTCATCCTTTTTCTCCTCTGTGTCATTTGCCTCTCTGTACTCTCAGTAATGGTGTGCTGTATGAGCAGGCTCCTCCATTTGCCTCCCTGCCCTTTCACACTGTGTTCAGATTTAATCAGGCAGTGTTGTGGGAGAGACACACAGGATGAATCCCTGCTTAAGAGACTAAACGCAGCACCTGTGGCACTTTAATCTACTGTCAGTGAGGTGGCCTGTGAGGGGGGGGGGGGGGGGGGGGTCATCTTTGCAACCAATCCCATCTCCACTGGGTCCAAAAAAAAAAAAAAACGGGGGGAAAAAACAAACGAAAGCTCCTGCGGTGTCCTGTTGCCATGGTGCGGTATCCGTGACAGTGGCAAATCGGATGGGTTAGCAGAGGTTGCTCTTCCTGATCTGGGGTCGAGTGGGTGCGGGATGAGCTGAAGTCGACTCAGCAGTAGTCATCGGGCAGTAATGGGCCTAATGTTCTAGCGATAATGGCACAGATCAATCGTGAGGCCAGGCCACACGGCACTGTCTGATCGGGTGTCAGTGAGCCCCTGAATGACCAAGTTAGGGGGGGTTGGGTTGTGGGTGGGCGGCATCAGGGTTCTGCACACATGGACAGACATGGACCGTGTTACATCACACTCTGTGCCCATCACTCTGTGGTCCATATTTCTCTCAGTTCTTACCTGCTTATCTGTATATTTGTTGTTTTTTTGTAGAATTATTATTTTTATTTTTTGGCGCAGAGGAATTTTGTTTTACTGTCATTACATTTTTATTTCCTCATGTTTCCTGTTGGTATCGCTTACACTTTCTGTAGATTCTCTTTTGCGTTTTCACCTGTTTGTATGTCCATGCCTGTCCCTCTTCCTTTGTTCCAACCTTCACTTAAAGTCCATCAACTTTTCCAGCTTGTTTTTTTATATAAGAGGTGATGATCATGACCACATTGACCATGGTTTCCAGTCAGTTATCCCCCCCCCCCCCCCCCCCTTCCGCCCATGCCTGTTCTGCATTGACTCAGGACTCTGATTGATCTTTCCAGGGCACGTTTCTGGTTGGCCAGCCCAGTGGTTCCGGGAAACAGAGCTCATCCAGCTCCTCCTCTGGTCACACGGCATCGAGCGCGGCCAGCGCCAACCAGCAGTCCATCCGAGTCACCCCGGGGCAGAAGGCGGCCATCTTGGCTCAGGTACACAAGACCAGAACAACACACGGAGCGACTGTAGACCTTCTTTGACACCTCTCCTCTCACTGTGTCTGGCCAAATATGATTGATTGATTGATTTGATCAAAATGATTTGTTTTCTCAGCAGGGTTTGTTTTCGGGGAGGTTTAGGATTTGTAGATCAAATTCCTTGCCACAGTTTTAATTGTTGGCAAGACTGACACTAAAAATGGTGTTTACCTGTTTAATGCATATCAGCTCATGTTTTCTGTAGCAGAGCCATCATTCAATAACTTTGGAAGGCCAAATATGATTGATTAATTAGATTTTTTTTACTCAGCAGGGGTTGTTTTTTCCAGGAGTTTTAGGATGTTAAAGATCAAATTCCTTGCCACAGTTTTGATAATTGGCAAGACTGACACTTGAACTGATCTGCATTAAACATTTGTTTAATCTAATCACCATTTTATGTTTTCTGTAGCAGCGCCATCATTCGATAAGTTTGGAATGCAACTGGGTCAGACTCACATCTGTGGCATTACAAATTAATCACAATGCAGCTCCATCTGTAATGAGGGAAATACCCCACTATAGAGATTAAAAATTCTTCTATGTTCTGGGCCATTCTGAAAACAGGACTTAAAGCTTGTGATCTAATGCTGGTTGCATTTAGGGTTAACGGAACAGCAATTTTCTCAGAACAGCAATTTGGTCACAGATGCCAGGACAACCCATATGCACGTAATGTTAGTAAAAGTAATGGCACAACCAAAAAAATAGCAGACCAGACTTTTGTAGTTGAAACGTTGCCTTATTTCTTGTCTGATACATTTTGGAGGATATGCAGTAAGCAGACCTTTTTCACGTAACTTTAGTGGCAATAGCACAACATGCAGACTCAACATTTTAGGTCAGCAGTAAGAAAGATGACACTAGGAGCAAACGGAGAAAGGCAAGGAAGAGGTGGGGAAAGAGATGCAGGTGAGCAGAGTTTAAAACAGGAGACAGGGAGGGAAACAGAGAATTTGAGAAACGGTTTAGCATCTTTTCCTGTTCCTACTGTAGTGAGCAGGTGTGTGGGGTTAGTGTGTGAGTCTGTGTGTGGGGAGGCGAGAGAAGCCTTGCCCTGCTAATTTTGGGGTTTGGGGTGTTTAGGATGTGTTTACAGTGCACTATGCACTTCACACCTGGTTTCTCTCTCTCTAGAGGCATTTGGGCACAGTCAGACGTTGGGCCTCACTGCGAGGGTGTGTGTATGAGGGTGGGTGTGTGTGTGGGTAGGTGTTCCAAATCTAGATCTCTGTGTGGCAATGGCAGTAGCAGTAGCAGTAGCATCACATACAGTCACACCTGCTCTGTCTCAGGTTTCGAGCCTACAGGTGAGGGCCAGGCCTGCAGGGAGAGGCCCAGAGGGAGACGTTTTTCCTCATGTAGGTCCCACAGATAAAAAAGCAGGAGAGATATTAAACCCGATATTTTATCAGTCCATCTTCCCGTAGCTGTTTAGCTGCCATGCCCCAAAGCCACTCATGGGCCTATGCAAATGATGAGCAGAAGTGGTTGTGTGTGTGTGTGTGTGTGTGTGTGTGTGTGTGTCCATGTGGATGACTTTGTCTGTGTCTATGGTTTTGTGTGTGTGTGTCTATGCGGATAGCTGTGTGTGTGTGTGTGTGTGTGTGTGTGTGTGTGTGTGTGGTATTTGGTGTGTGTATCTGCCTGGTTGTTTGTTACTGTGTGTCACACACACTTAATTGTAAATGATGAGCAGAGGTGGTAGTGTGTGTGTTGATGGTTTTGTGTGTGTGTGTGTGTGTGTGTTATTTGGTGGTCTGTGCTCACATGCGCACTTGCAGTAAGTGTCTGTGTGTATGAAGGTCTGTAAGGTAATTGTGTGTGTGTGTGTGTGTGTGTGTGTGTGTGCATTCAGGAGTGAGCATATTCCAGTAAGTGTGTCCTGATTATTAGATTAGGGCTAATGACTAAGCCTGCAGCAGAGCTTTGAGCTTTCGTTCTCTCATTTCTGCTAACTCTCCCTTCTGCTATCTCACCTCTCCCTCTCCACCTCCGCCCCTTCCTAGCTTTTTTTACTTCACCTCTTTCATTTCACCGGCTTCCCCCTCATGCTGCACAAACACATTTGCCATGATCATTAGGTTTTATTGTGACCCAGTCTCTCTGGCAGTCAGGAGTTAAAAGTGTTGCCAGTTTAGAGTCAGGGGAGAAAAAAAAATGCTATCTTTGGTGGAGACATTATCTCTGTATAGCTGTGTGTGTGTGTGTGTGTGTGTGTGTGGGGCCAGAGGGACAGCTGAAAGGGCTGTGTTTTTGATTTGTGCTCGATGGTCTCCTATCTCTGTAGCCCATGCTCCTCTCCCGACCATTAAACACTGAGTTTCCTGTTGAGTCGGCATCTCAAACACTTCACTGTACACACTGCATGTGTGTGTGTGTGTGTGTGAGAGAGAGAATCAGCACGCTTGTGTGTGTGTGAGGGATGGAGGGACAGAATCCAGTACTTTGGTGTTAGATTGTTTATTCCTCCCTATAATCCTTTCTAGAACAGGGACATTGTGCTCTCTCTCTCTCTCTGTCTTTTTTTGTCTCTCTCTCTGTCTCTCTCTCTCTCTCTCTCTCTCTCTCTCTCTCTCTCTCTCTCTTTCTCTCTCTCTCTCACTCATTTTCTCTCCTGAGTGCCTCAAGTCCTGTTGCTAGTCTTGGTCTCCAAGACCAAAAGTCACCTTTACTGTCAAAACAATGCCACCTGAATCAATCTCTGTGTGTCTGTCCACCACTTCCTGTACATATTCAAGTTCCTCACATTTTTTTATGCATTCCACATCTTGACGTGATCTCTGTTTTCCTGGCATTGTGCCTTTGCTACTGTGATTGAGTGATTGATTGTCACCCGTTGTTGCTGTCATTTTGTGATTGAGTGATCATCAACTGTTTCTTCTGTTATTAAGTATCACCTGTTGATGCTGTGATGGTTACCATTTGCTTTGTGATTTGGGGACTGATTTTCACCTGTTGCTGTTGTGATTGGACAGGTGGTGGGTGGGTCGCAGTCATCTCAGGTGAAGATGTCGGACGGCTCAGTGAAGACCATGACCTCTGCTGCCGCTGCTCACCTGTCCAAGCCGGGCACTACCACCCTGAGGATGGCAGGGGGAGTCATCACCACCACCAGCACCCCTGCTTCGGCCCCTACCACTCCCACGCAACACGTGAGTCACTTTCCTGTGTGTCTGTATGTTTATCCCAAGGTTTGGGGATTGATGGCGGTCGACTTGAGAGATCCTAACTTGGAGCTCACTAATGCTACGATCCCGACCTGATGACTGTGATAACTGTGGATACTTTAGCAGTCAGGAGGCATGTTATTCGCTTGTGAATAATCTTGAGCGTTACACAGTTCACAGTCACAGTCTTGCCCGTGAACAGCGCAGGACCAGCACTGCAACATTTTTCAGAAGTGTGGGGTACATATGTACTGTGGTGTAGCCAACAGTAAATATGTCAATCACCGTAATTAAAGACATTGTCACTTAACCAGGCATCTGGGGTTATGTCTTGTGGATGAACACATTGCACAAACGAGAGAGAGGGGGAGTGAGGGAAAGAGAGAGAAGGAGAAAGAGGCAAGGAAGATGGGAAGGAGAGAACCAAGAGACTGGCTTTTAAAGCCCCTTTATTGAACAGTTATATAGATCAAGGACACCTTAAAAAGGCCAGTGTGTAGCCCCATGTTCCAAGTGCACCAACACCACGGGATGAAAACACACACCACTCATTAACTACAAAGGCTCGCTTTTTTTTTTCTCTGATCACAATGTCGCAGATGTAAAAAATAGACCCATGTAGTCAGCCCTGTGTGTTAGATCTGCTCCACAAAAAAGGATTCTTTTTAACCTCACATTGTGCAAGACCAAAAAATTGTAAGTATGCACAATCCTGCTTACAAACCGAGAGAGGCAAGACAACCCCCAACATTAATTAGTTCCACAGAACTGATGATTCAAAATACTAACCTGATATTTAGTTTCATTAATCACGTTTCCTTCATCCACAAGACGGCATTCCCCTCATTCCATGTCTGGTTAAAGAGGAGATGACTTCTTCAGAAAAATGAATGTAGCAATCTAAGGAATTAAAGACAACAGTATGTCAATTAGTATATGTTTGTTCTTGCCTTGAAAGAATTTCAATAATGATGCACGGAATGATCAAATTACTTCCTGGAAGGTCATCACATGTGGTGTTTTTTCTGTCCACTGTCTGAACACGTCATGACGAGACAAGTTCTGTTCTCGCTTTCAAACTCTGCAGTTCTTTCCTGCATCACATACCATGTGTAAGGGATGGCCAACACCACAGAGCACTCTGGTGGCTCACCAACACTCTAGCATTCAAAAGTGATGGGGGGGGTGGAGGTGGAGTTGGAGTGCTCCAAAACGAAGGAAAATAAGAAAAGTAAGAAATTTTCTCTGCTGAAGAGGTCAAATGAGATGGTGCCCGTACAAGGATTATGCGGTTGCTGCTCTGGGGAAAAATAAAAGACCAACAAAAATGTATGCAAAGGCAGAAGGAGCATTGGTGGGTGAGGGGTAGGGGGGGGGGGGGGGGGGGGATAAAGGTCACAGGCAGTCCTTGGCTGATGTAGTTACATGACCTCCACCTCCGCAATATGGGGGCCACTACCCTTTAAATGTCAAGGATATAAGTCAGTGACTGTATGCACTCTTCCCATTATACCCCGGCAGCCCTGTGTGGCTCAGCATAGTGAGTTTGGAGCAGCGTGTGGTTATGTGGTTATCTAGAAGTTAGGAAATGGCTGCTCGTTGTTAATATAAACGCACATGCAGTCATAACAGCTTGGGGCACTCATTGCAATATTTCACTGTAGTTAATTGCCTTGCGGGCAGTACTAGTGCTACAGTGAGGTGTTCAGCAACAGATGGACCAACAATAATTAATGAACAGTGGTCAGAAACTGCATCCTGTTCACAAACCTGCTATGTTTAATGGAAGCTGGTGTACTGTGGTGGCTCGTACTACATGAGTGGCAATGGAGTCTCGGTCTTGTGTACTCGGGTTGAGCAGGTTCAGCAGCCTCAGTAGTAGACTCCAAGCTATTTTTTTCTGTGTGCAGGGGTATGTGTGTCTCTACGAAAACTACATCATAATGCAGTTTCACCAACAGTAACAGCATCTGAACTTGTGACCACCTCTGTGTGTGTTTCCTGCCATGTGCAGGCCTGAGGACCCTAGTGGCATTTCACAGTGTCTCTCAAACTGTCACCCATGTAGCATGTGTGCCAGTGTACCAGCAGAGAGTGTGACAGACAGACAGACACACAGACAGACACAGACAGACACAGACACACAGACAGACACAGACAGACAGACAGACACAGACAGACACACAGACAGACACAGACAGCGAGAGACACCGAGACAGTGGGACAGAGACAGTGGGACAGAGAGAGTGTGGAGATCCGCAGTTAGCTTGACCAATGCCCCTCCTTAGCTCCATTTGAAAGGGCGCCCTCTCCCTGTCTGCAACCCCATTTGTAGCCCGAGTGCGGCAGCTTCTGTGAGCCGATCATTAAACCTCAACAAGAGGAAGTTTAAGCCCATTGTGTTAACTGGACTTCGTAAATGTGCTAGACACCCCCCCACACACACACACAGATGGACCAGTTCAATAGGCCATCTCTATGTAACACAATTGAGGGCAATTATCTCAGAGAGGGAGAGGGAGAGCGAGCGAGCGAGAATGGGAGGGAAAGGGAGAGCGGAGAGACTGTGACTTTTAAAGCCCCTTTATTGAACAATTATATAGATCAAGGACACCTTAAAAAGGCCAGTGTGTAGCCCCATGTTCCAAGTGCACCAACACCACGGGATGAAAACACACACCACTCATTAACTACAAAGGCTCATTTTTTTTTTTTTTTCTCCACTCACAATGTCACAGATGTAAAAAAAAAATAGACCCATGTAGTCAGCCCTGTGTGTTAGGTCTGCGCAAAAAACACTGGATGGATTCTTTTTAACCTCACGCTATGCCATTCCATGAAGTCTCAAGTATGCAAGAGAGCTGTTTCTTGGCCTAGTGAGTGTGAATGTGAAATCACTAAAGTTGGTCACAACTCAAGTAACCCTGCGTGTATGTTTGACTGTGGACTTGTGGATGGTGTGTGATTCCGTGCCGCAGTGTGCTGTCCCAGCAGATGGCATCACCAGGAGGCCAGGGTGGCACTCAGATGCCGCAGGCTGGCATGCTCTCTCTCTCAGCCACTGCAGGGCCAAATGCCCCAGCTCTCTGTCGCATGCACACACACACACACACACACACACACACACACACACACACACACACACAGAGCCACTGCAGGGCCAAATGCTCCAGCTCTCTGACACACACACACACACACACACACACACACACGGAGACACACACACACACACAAGAAGGCTCACACAAACATACGCTTGTATCAATATTTTAGTGCGACATTCAAAGGTCACACATTCTGTCTGTTGCACACCTAGACATATTCATAAACACAGTCATACCAGCACAGTTGGTTGAGTTCACTCTCTCGTGCACAAACACATGTGCATCTGTACACACTGCACAGACACGCACGCCAGCCAGCGTGAGACCCGTAGCAGACACATGCCACATTGTAGGTGTATTAGAATTGTCAGTTTAAATTCAATCTGAATGGCAAGCCAAGCATATAGGTGGGTTTGTGACATTCAGTGATGTTAAGACCTTATGGAATGTGTTTGTGTATGAGAGAGAGTGATTTACCCGTTTACCTTGTCGGAGACACTAGAGCAGTGGTTCTTAACCTTTTTGGAGGTACCGAACCCCACCAGTTTCATATGCTCATTCACCAAACCCTTCTTTAGTAAAAAATAAAATGATTTTTTTACTGGTGCAAAAAATGAACCATGCATTAACATCACCTTGTTCAAAGAGGCTCCACTGAACCCCTGAGACCGACTCACCGAACCCCTAGGGTTCAATCGAACCCAGGTTAGGAACCACTGCACTAGAGCTTTTCCTGTGTTTTGAAGTGGCAACATTCCAGGCTAAACAATGAAGCCACAACTGAATGTTCTGGAGTTGCAGTACCTCACACGTCCATTGGGGGCTGGCTGCAGAAGCGAGCAACCTCCCATAGACTGCCATGTTAAAAAGTCAAATTCTCTTCTCCCCTCAGACTGCAGATGGCGCCAGAGTGCCCACCTTCCCCGCCCCTTCGTCCTCGTCGTCTTCCTCCTCTGGGGCCAAGCCGGCGTCCCAGCAGCACCAGCTGCTGGTGGCAGCCAATCAGGCGGCAGTGATTAGTGCGGCCAAGAACGCCAGCAACGCCGCCGCTGCCATGGCTGCAGCAGCCGCCGCCGCCTCCTCCGCGTCCAAGACCAGCACGGGCACCGTGGTAAACGTCGCCAAGAGCATGGCCGCCAACATTCCGGTCATCAGCCTGGGCAAGGGGGCGGGGCAGGCGGTGGTGAGCATGCCCAAGAGCGCCAGCCCCTCGCTCGTCACCGCGGCGTCACTGGTGAGCAGCGGGGGTACAGTCAGTGGGAAGGCAGCAGCCACCCTCTCAGGTGTGTATGCACACACACACACCTTCTCTCTCTCAAACACCTACACACACACATTTAGACACACACACACACACACACACATCCTTGTCTCTCTCTCATACACACACACTCCTCCCCTCTCTCTTTTTCCCTCTCTGCCTTTTTCTCTCTCTCTTTCTTTCTCTCTCTCTCTCTCTCACACACACACACACACACACACACACACACACACACACACACTGAAGTCATTTCTGCTGCAAAGAGGGTGTGTTAAAGTGGTTCAAACTGAAGCAGTAGGGCCTTTAACCCCCCTGTCCGTGCCGCTGCTGCCTCTTGCCAAGGTAACGGTACAGCTGTCAGGGCCACTGCTACAGTTTTGGTCCTCTGAAAGAACATAATGTGCCTGCTGTCATTGAAGGGCCCTCGGGGACTGCACGAATATGCTGGCGAGTAGCCCTAGCAAGAGCCTTAGTAGCTCCGTCTGCCATGTAACTAACAGTGAAGTCAGTTCTGCTAACACCATCATGCCGACAGCATGGATGCTCTGAGCTATAAGTGAAATGTGTTGTAGACTGTGGCTGTTTAGCTCCATCAGTTTAATTTAAGCACAGTTAAAATGGCCAAGCATAAGCTCTCCCCTAGAGGGCTGGCATCTGTGCATGCTTGCTAGGTGAATGGAGGGAGATGGTCGATTACTATGGTGGCGAAGTGTAAGAAAAGCTGGCAAGATGTTGCTAGTGTTGCTCTCTAGTGTCTTGGGGAAATGGAGAGCTTACACCTCCTGCCCTCCTGAAAATTAACGCAAGAAGACTCATTGAAAATGTGGTTGCGGAGGAAAGGGACACGGTTATAAAATGATTGCCACTGTAATTTAATCTGAATTGAATAAGAATTTCTATGTATTATTAGACTGTAGTGAACGTAAAACTCCCTCTATATATATATATATATTGTGTTAATATTTAATGAGACTGTAAATACAGGAAACTACATTTACACATTCCTGCCTATGGCCGAACCACACTCGTGAGGATATCCACAGACACCCTCACTTCAACTTGTGTTATATTGCTTAATTATTGTAGCAGGTTGACCTCTTAGTGGCACATAGTCACGCAGTGTATATAGCCTAAAGCACTGGGGCCTTACGGCACACGTGTGCTACAGGGTAAAGCGAGCGTCCTTGTGGTGAGAGAACACCAGATCTGTTGTTGTTGTGCGCACACTTTTCTTTTTGGCAGATGGGTAGGATGCAGTGCTGATTCACAGCACTGTGTGATTTTAGTTTTTAGCTTCCTGTTGGGTGCGTGCGTGTGTGTGTGTGTGCACGCGCTTATGTGTGTGTGCTTGTGTGCATGCAAACTTTTTGGTGTGTCTATATGTATATGCTTTATGTATAAATGTAACCATTTATGTGCACATGTACTAATTTGTGTGTGTGTGTGTGTGTGTGTGTGTCCTTCCCCAGGCATGCTGAAGCTGCATGCAGGTCAGCCCAGCTCCCAGCCGACGGTGCTCACCATCCCTGCCAACCAGCTGAAGCAGCTGAGCGTGGGCACAGGCCCCGGAGGAGTCCAGACCATACTCATGCCCGTGGGCAAAGGTACCCACTGACCTCCACACACACACACACACACACACACACACCACCTTCTCACACTGAGCATGCAAACAATCACACACACACTTTGTATGTGTTAAACACACACTGACACACTGTTGGATGAATGTAAACAAACAAACACACCCCACACACATGCACACACACTTTTTATATTTTTGAACTCCATCATGGGTCTTCTTATCCTACCACTTGAACTCAACTCAACTTTTTGTCATGTCAGTTTTAAGAAATGCACTCATGTATGAACATGACTGAGACTGAGTCAATTCAAAAACAAGTACATGTGTGGAGGAGACGTGTTGGTTTGAGTGGTTTGTGTTGTAATAAAAAAAACACTCGCAGTTAACATGGTGTGGATTAGTATTTTTCCAACAGTCTGTGTTGGACAGATGTCCTGAGATGACTTTGGTGTCAGTGGTTTGGTTTGGGGTGTGCAATCGGAATCCGAATCAGAAACGAGAATGTTCATGTCCTCACTCCTGTTCCAAACAGACAGAGGGGTTGATTGCAAGCCCCTTGGGCTTTCATTTTGGCTTGCACATCACACACTATGTTCACAACAGTGAAGAAACAATGGAGGACAAGCCTATAAAAACGGGAAGCAAACAGGGTTGGCTAAAGGTCACTGCAGCTGGTTGAGGTCTTGCCAATGAGGCATCCACTGCACTTTTCATGCAGCTGGTCTCCTCACTGCCAACGTGCAGAACAGCAGCAGAGTTATCTACACTCACTGCCAAGCTCAAAATAGATCCGGTTGTTTGTGTTTGCGTTGTTCTCCTCTAATTAGAGGCCATTGTTTGCTTGTGTGCTTTGCCTTTCTTTGTTTGGAGACTGAGCCATATCTGTTGTTGTTGTTTGGTCTCTTGCATACAGTAAAGACATTTTACTGGGCAAGATCCAGCCCACAAGGATCCCATCTTTGGGATATCATTTTTGCTTTATCAGTACACTATGTTGTGAGGTTTGTATTAGATAAGGTCTAAGAAGCCTACACACACACACACACACACACACACACACACACACACGGGATAACTTTGATAGGTTTATGAAAGCCACTCAGAGAGCCATAGAGTTGTAGTTCCACGGTGTTCCTCTGGAGATGGGACATCTTAAATCAGTGCTGACAGTGGGGCAGATTTACCAGAGCAAAACCTTGTCCCACAAGCTACTGGATTTTCCTGAAGATTTAATTCAAACAAGATAGGTGTGTGTATGTGTTTGGATGGGTATGTTGTACATGCATATACACATGTACGTGTACGTCTAAGAACGTAGGCTTGTGTGTGTCCCTGAATGTTGGTGTGTGTTGGCATGCATGTAGGTGTGTGTGCGTGCGTGCGTGTGTGTGTGTGTGTGTGTGAGAGATAGCTAGTTTATGTATGCAAGGAAGCACTGTGATTTCTGCTGAGTCGGAGGCAGGTAGCTGAGCTTCGGTGCCTCTGAATTATAGAAGGGTGTGTGTGTGTGTGTGTGTGTGTGTGCGCTCACAGTTTGGCTAATCCTTGACTCCTGTGAGAGTATTTAGATCTGCAACTCTCCCAAAGCTGCCACAAATAACGGCCCTACTGTGTATTGAGGGAGGTCATAATTACAATAAACACTTAATATCCAGCCTCATCTACCAGTGATCCACACGGTGATGTGACTGGGCTGCTTGTTGTTGGATATGCTGTTAAATACAGAAAGTGCAGATTCTTCTACCGTGGAAAAAAAGTCACTTAAAAGTGACAATGGATACTCCCTCCAAAGGATTATGTACATGCTATCAGATTGCAGTCAAAGGACAGTTGTGTCATATTACATTTGTCACATCATCTTCGGTAGGCGTTTTTTTTTTTATCAAAAGTGTCTTACAGTCATAAGTATAATCATTGTCTGTCCTCCTCAAATTACATATATGACCTTAGTCGTGCAAGAGGTTCGTCCTTGACAGGAAAAAGACTGGGCTAGAGCTCATTTTTAATGCATTGTGATGAATAACTCCACTATCCTAGTGTAGTGGCAGCTCCTTCTAGCTTGCATGCCACTAATGGAGCGGGTGAATAATAACCAGTCTGACGCGCCAAAATCTTCCAACTCAAAAAATCTTCGTTTAAAAAGGTTTACTAATGAAATAGACAAACAATACAAATATAAAACGAAACAATTTATTTAGTTCTATACTTTAACTTAGTCGGTGTTTCTCTTATGGGTTGGTGCGTGCGGTCAGAAAACTGTATCACCTCCACCCGACCTTCTAAAATGAAAAATCACACATGTCACATGACCTATACTACATTATATCATGCGTGCATTGCATGCATTCTAATAATGTAACAAAATAATTATATTAATAAAAAATAAATTTCTTCATTTGGCTCTTACACCTAGCTTGCAGCCGATATATCGCTCAAAATCTAAACGCCAAACTAAACCATGAGGCCATTCTTGAAAATATGTTTGCTGTAATCTAATCCATTTTTTTTTAATTGAACACTGCACTTTGTTTTTTCGTTGTTTGCATTACCTTTCTGACTATAACTTTGTAATGCAACAAAAGTACCCCACCCCACCCCACCCCCCTAATTATCCCATATCTTAACATCCAGCTTTGCTTTTAGCAACTTCAATGAAAACAGAAGTTTTGTGGTCAGGAGGACACAGCAAGTCTGGACACAGCAAGCAGGCACCGTTCTTAAACTGATTTTGTTTTTGTGACTGATGGTTAAAAAAAAAAGACAAATTTTGGATGTTTCTGCAGATATATATTTGTAGGGATGTCCTGTGGATCGATGTTATTGATGGTACTTTGATGGTTGCTGATGAAGGTTAAGCTTCTCTAGGTGTAACTCCATGCCTGCTGTGCTGACACCCATGCTGTCCTTACCATCTTCTCAAGCAGACTCATGTAGCAGCGACGACGCAAATACCCCAAACTCACCATCTAAAGTAGCTTATGGTGAGAAGACATGCCCCCTACCTCCACCCCCCCACCCCCCAACTTTCTCTCTCATCTCCTCTCCTTCCACTCTGATCTTTGTCTTCTTTCTCCCAGCGCTCCCTCCCCTCTCTTCAGGCACCCTGTAGGTGAATCTGTGGTGGGTTTATGTGTCTTTTAAAAGAATTATTTAAGTTTACCAAGACATTTAGAGACACATTTTACACGTTTTTGTCTATGGGGTTGCACAGTTTTACACGTTTTTATCTATGGTTTACTTGCTGCACTTTTGGGAGCCGTGTGTGTGTGTGTGTGTATGTGCAATGAGTTTGGCAAATTCCTCACTCCTGTAACTGTCACGTAAATGCTATGACATGCTATTACACACTATTCCACATAAATGCTATGCATGCTATTCCGCATGAATGCTATTACATGCTACCCCCCATAAGTGCTTTGCATGTTGTGTTTGCAGTCATGCGGTCCCCTGCATGCCCCAATAAAGGGTCCTCCAACGGCGACAGTAGTGCTACGTTAAGTTCACCCCCAAAAATACTTTATGGTGAGAGGACATGCCCCCATACCTTCCCCCACCACACACACACACACACAAACACACACACACACTTACAATCAGTGCTGCCCTATTATGTAATGGTGAGAGGACATGCCCCCATACCTTCCCCCACCACACACACACACACACAATCAGTGCTGCCCTAATGCACCATTATGTTATGGTGAGAGGCCAAAACCTTCCCTCTCTTCCTCTCGTAATCCCCACCCCCAACCCCCCACACACACGCATGCACGCCCTCACAATCATTGCTGGCACCCCTAATGCACTGTAATATTAAGATGAGAGGACATGTCCCAAACCCCCCCTTTCCATCTTCTCTCCTAAACCCCCCCCCCCCCCCCCCCCCCCCGCACTCCTTTCTCTTGCTTCAGGCACCTTGTAGGTGAACTCGGGATGTGGTGGGTTGATTTCTATTGCATAGAAATAACCTGTATTTCTTTTTATGCGATTTGAGATTTTGATATTTGTTTGGTTTTTCTTTTCTTTTTTTTCTTCTTTTTTTATTTACTGTTGTGGCTCAACATCTCGTATGGCATGGTTGACGGAACTACTTTCAACTGTCCGCTTCCGTTTAACAGATGGAGATATGAGTCTTCATTATTAACGGTTGTAATCAAGATTTGACTCTGAAGCAAGTCTGAGATGGTGTTAAGGTTGATGGTTGAGGTGTAACTTCTTGCATGTTGTGTTTGCAGTTGTGCGATCACCTGTGCGTAAAGAAAATGAACCAGCAAAACGTGGTTATGGTGAGAGGATATGTCCCCAACCTTCTCTCTCATTCTCTCTTTCCATCTTCTTTCTCTCCCCTCCCCCCCGACACTCCCTTCCCTCGCTGCAGTCACCTTGTAGGTGGATTAGGGCTGTGGGAAAATGATGCATGTTTTGTAAAAGCATTTATGGCTACTCGGGCATTTTGAGTTAATACATTTAGTTTGTATCTATGGGTTTATTACAGCTGTGTGTGTGTTTGTGTGCGTGCGTGCGGGTGTGTGTGCGTACGTGTGTTAATTCCTGACTCCTGTGAGTATTTCAACCTGTGACTCTCCCAAAGCTTGAACGTATAACGACTCTGGTGGTGGTTACATCTGAATCTAACCAGCGAGCTAGTGTAAACATGTGGATGTTATGGATGATACCTGATGTAGAGCTCCTCATGACTGATGGTTGCTGGTGATGGTATACCTCTGGAGGCGTCATGGTTACTGGTTGAGGTATAACCCTATACTATGCATGTTGTGTTTGCAGTCATGCGACCATCCTCCCTGACAGGGTCAGCTAGCGACAGTGCTGCTAGCCAAAATTCTCCACCAAGACAAGCTTACGGTGAGAGGATATGTCCCAAAGCCTTCTCTCCTCTCCCCTCCTTCTGTCCTCCTCTACCTGTCCCTCCCTCACCACCCACACTCCCCCTTCTTGCTCTCTCTTTTGGCACCTTAGGGTTGATCAGGGCCTGTGGTGGATTGATATGTGTTGTTGTCTAGAAAAAACATTTATGCCTATTCAGGCACTGCATTTTTATGACTTGTCTCTGTATCTGGTGATCAGCTGAATGGATCCAAAAAACGGTTTAAAGAAAACTGAACTTTTTGTGAAATTACTGTTAATTATGCCACGGTGAATGGTTAAAGTATGATTCTATGCATGTGGTGTTTGTAGTTGTGCAATCCCCGTCTCGCAAAGGATCCTCCAGCAGCAGTGGTGGTGATTCCGAAAATGCACCAGCAAAAGTAGCGTATGGTGAGAGGATGTCACCCAAACGTCTCTCTGCTCTTCTTCTCCCTGTCCTCGTCTGTCTCTCTTGAACCTCTCATGTTATATTTGAGATAAAATAAATTCTTCAGTTTTATGGATGGATAACTTTTATGGTCTGTAATTGAGATTAAACTGAACTATGGTGATTACATGATGATTTGTTTGCAGTCTTCAAATCTCCCCCTCGTAAAGGACCCCCCAGCAGCAACAGTGCTGTCACCCAAGCATCACCACCAAAAGCAGCCTTTGGTGAGAGGATATGTACCCCAAATGTCAACGTCTCTCTCCTTCCATCTGACATCTGACATTTGTCCCCCCCCCCAAAAAAAAAAAAACAAAAAACACACTCCAATTCTTTGCTTCAGGCACGTTGTAGGTGAATCGGGGCTGTAGTGGATTGATGTGTGTTTTATAAAAACAGCATTCATGTCTATTCAGCCATTTTGAGATTTTACAGTGTGTTTGTGTCCACTGGTCTCTGGCTTCAGCCGCAGCATTGTTTGCGTCCCGTAAAGGATCCCCCAGCAGCAGCAGTGCTGGTACCCCCACCAAACCATTGTCCTACGGTGAGACGATATGTCCCCCAAGCTCTCTCTCTCTCTCTCTCTCTCTCTCTCTCGCTCTCTCGCTCTCTCGCTCTCTCTCTCTCTCTCTCGCTCGCTCTCTCTCACTCTCTCTCTCTCACTCTCTCTCTCTCTCGCTCTCTCTCTCGCTCTCTCTCTCTCTCTCTCATTCTCTCCTTCTGTCTTCCTCTTTTGCTGTCTCCCACCCCCCGCACTCCGTTCCCTTGTTTTGGGCACCCTTTAGGTGAATTTGGGCTGTGGTGGGTTGATGTGTGTTGTAGCATTTGTGTCTATTCTGGAATTATTTCAGAGTTTTTTTTGTGTCCGTTTTGCCCCATTTTGTGCAATTTAATACAGTTCTTTGACTTTATAATAAGTATCTGTGACACACTCCTGTGGCAAGCCCTAAGGAAATAAAAAACTACAGCTCTTTTTCATCCCCAGACTGGAACGTCTAGTTCACACTGACCTGCTTTGTTTTTCAGGTTTAGTCTGTTTGTCAGGCTAAACCATCCAAACTAAACATATAAACTTGTGTTATTGATGGCACCTCGTGTCGAACTCATGTTTGGTGGTAGCTGATGAGGGTAAAGGTCTTGAGGTGTTGTGGTGAGTGATTGAGGTATAACTCCATGCATGTTGTGTTTGCAGTCCTGCAATCACCTATCCGTAAAAGATCCGCAAGCAGCAACAGTGCTGCTGCCACAGATTCACCGAAAAGAACCCTCATCAAACAAGTGACTTATGGTGAGAGGATGTGTCCATCAACGATCTCTCTTACAAATTCTTCGCCCACAACAGTCTCTCTTGCGCTCTCTCTTGTGCGCGCTCTCTCTTGTGCGCGCTCTCTCTTGTGCGCGCTCTCTCTTGTGCGCGCTCTCTCTTGTGCGCGCTCTCTCTTGTGCGCGCTCTCTCTTGTGCGCGCTCTCTCTTGTGCGCGCTCTCTCTTGCTCGCTCTCTCTCTCTTGCTCGCTCTCTCTCTCTTGCTCGCTCTCTCTCTTGCGCTCTCTCTCTTGCTCGCCCTCGCTCGCTCTCTCTCTCTCTCTCACAGGCAGCAGGGCTCCATCTGATTGGTCATGAGTTCTGATATGCAGATCGTGAATGCACATCTAACAGGAATCATACTTTTTTATTTCCGTTCAAGTAGTTTTGCAGTATGATTATTCAGAAATTGTTCCTGTGCTCTGACAACAAAGTTTTCACCATAATAATGAGTCCAGATTGCACTGTTGGAAAGAAGTTCCTGTTTGTCTTTGAAAGCCAAGGCAGAAAATGTCCTAGCTTCAAAAAAAGCTCTTTGAGTTGCACTTTAACAGTCATAAGGACAAAAACAAGCCAAAATATTCTGTACACGCAGTCAAATTACAAATTAATCATCATAGCATGGAGTCATGGTACCTGATGTAGAACTCCCCTTTTAATGGTTGCTAATAACGTACACCTCCTGAGGTATTATGGTTAGTGGTTGAGGTATATAACGTCATCCATGTTGTGATTGCAGTCTTGCGGTACGCTTCCCCCATCCGTAAAGGAACATTTGGTGAGAGTATATGTCTTCTCTTTGTCCACCCCCCACCCCATCTGACACTCCCTTCTCGCACTTAAAGCACTTTGTGGTTGGGCCAGAGTTGTGGTGGGTTGATGTGTGTTGTACAAGAAACATTCATGTTTATCCAGGCATTTTGAGATTTTATGTATATTTTGTCCGTATGTGTTTTCTGTTGCACTGTCCTGGGGGCTCTGCATGGGTGTGTGGGTGTGTGTGTGTTCACCATATTCACCAAATTCACCATATTCAGTCTTTTTGCTGTTGAGGTTTTTTTTTTCCCCTTTGAGTCGAGTGTTGTTTGGCACCTCTCCCTCAACCTTACTGCCAAGGTTGACCCTACCCAGGAGCATGACTTGCGGGATCTGTGGTACATGCGAGCCTCTCCACCCAAGTCAAGACAAAGGTGGCAGTTCTCCACAGAAGAGTGGACCTACTGTGTTGGCACTACTGTGAAGCAGAGATTCAAATTTCTACTTTTTTTTCTGTAGTTATTGGCATGGTGATCCACTGTTTGCGTTTGTCAGAATCTGAACTACAATCTAAACTGACTAGTCTAAACATGTGGATGTATTGGATGGTACCTAATGTTTGACGGGTGCTGATGAAGGTACGAGGTGTTGAGGTGCTATGGACAGTAGCTAAGGTGTAACTTCATGAATGTTGTATTTGCAGTCATGCCATCCCCCCCATCCGCACGCAAAGGATCCTCCAGCGGCAACAGTGCTGCTACCCAAAATGCACCAGCCGCCACCTCCACACCAAAAGTATCCCATGGTGAGAGGATATGTCCTCCGACCTTCCTCCTTCCGCTTCTTTTTCTCGTTCTGTCCTCTCCAGCTGTCTCCACACCCACCTGACACACACACACTTCCTTTCCTTGCTTCAGGCATCTTGTAGGTGAATCAGGGCTGTGGTGGATATTTGTGTATTGTACAAAAAAAACACGTCTGCTCAGGCATTTCGCGTTTTTATGTTTTGTCTGTATCTATGGGTTTGTTGCTATCCTTTCCTGGGAGCTGTGTCTGTGGGTGTGTGTGTGTCTGTGGGTGTGTGTGTGTCTGTGGGTGTGCGCGCCCGTGTGGGTGTGCGCGCCCGTGTGGGTGTGCGCGTCCGTGTGGGTGTGTGTCAGTCAGTGTGTCTGTGTGTGTGTGTCAGTCAGTGTGTCTGTGTGTGTGTGTCAGTCAGTGTGTGTGTGTGTGTGTGTGTCAGAGTGTTTGCCCTCCTGTGGCGCTGACAATGCTCCCATCGGGCTGTTGGAGTTTTTATTCTGCATTGGCATTTAATTGATTGCTGCTTCACTAATCCCTGCTGCCCCTCCCCCTCTCTGCAATCTCAATCTAACACTCTGTGCTACAAAAGTGGGCACACATTTGCTTTTTTTAACCAGTGCTGTTTTTATTAATAAGGTGTTGTCTCTCTCTCTCTCTCTTGTCTCTTTCCCCGTCTTTGTCTCCATTTCCTTCTTGGTGTGTCACTGTCTTGCCCCTCTCCCACCCTTTCCCTTCTGTATCCCTCCCTCTGTTTCTCATCTTCCTCTCTTCTTGCTCTCTTTCCCACTCCCTTTCTCTCTCTCTCTCTCTCTCTCTCTCTCTCTCTCTCTCTCTCTCTCTCTCTCTCTCTCTCTCTCTCTCTCTCCTCCTCACCTCCCACTTCTGTCCTTCTCTTCTCTTTGTTTTTCCGTCCTACTCTCCCACTGTCTTTGTCTCACCACCCCTGCCCCCCATCTCTCTAGTTAAGACAGAACCTGGCGTGTACAGCTGCAGTGGTCCGGGGCGAAGGACCCCTACTTCCTCATCGGCCCCAGCCCCTGGCCCCGCCCCCACCCCTGCCACAGCCAGCGTCAAGGTGGAGCAGCGGTCCGAGTCTCCCCATGAGCTCAAGTATGACGAGGAATATTCCACATTTTTGATTGCAAGGCAATAGCAAGTTAACTGCCAATGGCTTTTCTGTAATACCAGTGTATGAGTGATATGAGTGTTGTTGTGTGTGTGTGTGTGTGTGTGTGTGTGTGTGTGTGTGTGTGTGTGTGTGTAGACATACACACAGGGCCAAAAATACGGAACACATCTTAAATGTATCTATTATCTTTTATCTTTAAATCTACAAATAATAGACAGTAACAAATATGTTCATTGACAAGCTGACATTCAGGAGATTTTGATACATAGGTTAATTTGTCTGGATATTATTCTATGTACATAGAGAATGTATATACTTACAATATGTACACGCATATGCTCAGAGGCCAGACTCTTCCAACATTAGGCTGTAGATCAGGCTGTGGTGTCTAGCCCAGTCAAAACTAATCACCAGCAGGAAAATAAAAGGCTCTAGGTTTTTTTGTGAGGTTAATGTTGGTTTGAGCCAAATGCTGCTGATTCAGTGAAGAAATAACTGTTATGGCCTTAATTAAGCGTGAGGTAGGCACGAATTAAAGCGTGTAATTAAGGGTCTGTGTGCACTGGGCTGATTAGTAATCAGGGTGTGCTGGAGTGGGAGGGTGTGCAGGTTTGTATAGGTGTGAACTACAGTGTGTAGCAAAGTTTGTCATTCTGAACCTCTTTATCTCTCTCTCTCCTCTCTCTCTCTCTCTCTCTCTCTTTCGCTTTCTCTCTCCCTGCCTCCTTCCTCCGCCTTTTTCTTTTCTTCTCCTCTAGTACTGAGTACATCGAGAATATGACTCAGCTGTTGACGGCAGTAGTGAAGAAGTTTCCTCTCATCGTGCCAGAGAAGAGTGAGTATCCTGCCTCTGCACTTAACTTAAGGCCAGAAGGCTAACCCATCACAGCACACCACAGTGGAGGAGGAGAGGGCCCTCGTATCATATTTACAGATACAAACCTGCCTTTAGACACAGTACCCACCAGAAAGAATAGAATAAAAGGATATTACAATATATCTTTTACTCTGTAAGAAAACAAGCACAATATGAGCTTGACTGTTTTGATAAGTCGATGTTCTTACATCCTTGCAGAATATGAATGCTTAATATGTAATCAGAATAGCTATCATTTAAACATTTATACATAATTCAAATGCCTCTTAAAACGTTTTTGTCAACATAAATAGAACTAAACATGGTTTGTACGGCATCAGTGCTGCCGCAGAGTTGTTCCAGGCACATTTTTAAAATCCCCTGCCAGCACATGGACAATGAGGGAAGGTTCGGTGATTTGAAGCTTTTGCTCCATTTTAAGCGATTTATTACTGCAGGTGCTTTCGTAAGAGAAATCCCAGGGGCCAGCGAGTCCTGTGTCCTGCAGTGGGCTTATGCCAGTTATGTAACGCTGTCAGCCATTTTACAGATATGCAGCTGTCCACACATTATCCGTAGCTGTCCATGCATTCTCCTGGGAAGATGGTTCATGTGTCTTTTTAATTGGCTTGTCTCAATTGTCTTAATTTGGATCCATTTAAAGACGTTTTTCAGATAGGGGGTTTTATCTATAGCTATTCTTACACATCAGGGGATGGATCGTCTAAAACTGACTCATTTTTGTCGAGTGGAGGTTTTTGGATACACGTTTTAATGTGGTTTAATGGTGATTTTTTTCTAATGCGCTTTAATGATGATTTATGTAATGCGCTTTAATGGTGATTTGATGATTTCACACCACACTGTGCACCCGCTCTAATATCTGTGGAGATAGTAACTGGTTTTGTGTGTGTGTGTGTGTGTGTGTGCGTGTGTGTGTGTGCGTGTGTGTGTGTGTTTGTGCTTGTGTGTTGGTTAATGCTTGTGTTATTTCCATCAGATGAAGACTCGCACCCATTCTGTGCCACCTCTGTAGAGCAGTATTATGGCTGGAACATTGGCAAGCGTCGTGCAGCTGAGGTACTTGCGGTCCTCCTGTGTGTGTGTGCGCGTGTTTGTTTGTGCATGTGCGTGTGTGTTAAGGTGTAAGACGTGTTAAAGTGAAGGTGAGAGAGTGTGCACCTAAGAATATGTGTGTAAAAGAATGTGTACAAAGCGCGTGTGTGTGTGTGTGTTTTTTTTTTGGGGGGGGGATTATTCATGTTTTAAATGTATTTGTGTTTGGGGAAATTGTGCATGTTTTTAAACGTGTGTGTGTGTGTGTGTGTGTGTGTGTGTGTGTGTTTGACACTTCCTCCGCATCTCAACAAACACACAATTCTCCCAGTGTGTGTGTCTGCCTATTCATGTATGTGTCAATCTTCTTTGTCAGTGTCTGAGAAGTGTGTGTAAAAGTTTGTGTTGTGATAAATGTGCACGCTTATTTACACATTAGGCAGTTCTTGTGTGTGAGAGAATGTGTATGAGTGTGTGTGTGTGTGTGTGTGTGTGCGTGCGTGTGTGTGCACGCGCACGCTCACGCTCCTTTTTTGGCATGTCTCCTGTGGGCCTGCCGTGCTTCGAGAAATAATCAGGCCCAGTGGACAGCAGGGCTGTCTTTAATGTTGGATTCAGCAGCATTAACTACTCCCTCCAAACACACACACGCGCGCACACACACACACACACACACACACACAGACACACACACACACACAGCGCTCCTCCTCATCAGCTCCTTCTCTCCTCTGCTCCTCCTCCTTGCCCAACTGTTCATCTTCCTCCTGCATTTAAAACTGGAGCAAAACACACACACACACTCCCAGAGAAGAGCATGGTCTCTGTACAAGGATGACAGAACCTTTTGTAAAATGCCTATTTGGCAAAAACACACTCATGTCTTTACCTCATCATGCCTTTGTGTGAGTACGAGATTTAAAGCATTAGTATACAAGAGACAAGATTTAATCCACACACCACAGGGCTCTCACTGAATGATTTATTTTATTTACAGCTTGAAACATAACTGCAGTGCAATTTTATTTCAATTTTGCTTCAATGGGTGTTCTTTGGTGTGTGGATCATGTCCTGTCTTCTGGTAGACTAATATGCTTTAGATCCTGCATCTATTTAAATGGATTTTTGGGATGTGCATAGGCCCTTGTTTTTTTTTTACCCACAACCTTTAGAAGGCCATATTAATGTTGCAACAAAAGCTTTTATTCAGCATTTTGTGCCTGCTTCTGTGTGTTGTTTGAGAGAACATAATTGCACCCAGTACACACAGTGCAGAATGCCTGGATGAATGCAGTGGGGGGGTCTGGAAACACTGGGGTTTGATCTTGTCCATTGGATTACAGTCATACCAGCCCCAACAAGTCTGCACGCCTTTGGATCAATCCTTTCAAACACCAAGCTAAAGCTGCAACAGAAGTTCTCTTTTCAGTGCATTTCTAGGGCAACCCAAGTCATTTAAAACTTGGAGCCTCTTTGTTTTTTGGGAGTGGCTGATGCATTTGCAGTTCTGTTTCATGACAGTTTTTTTTTTCTCATATAAGTAACCAGCATGGGCTAGCTTGCCCCACATCCATCCTTTTGAATGAGTAAAGCTAATGTGATCCTCTTGAGAAATGCTATTGGGATTTTAAATGGTTTTCGGTGAATATATGCTTGTGTCTGTGGTGAATGTACTAAATTGTTAGCCTGGGCCCGCCCATATAGTGCCTGGTACACTGCATCATAGAGCTTCGCATTCAAGTTAGTCTAGCCAACCTGCCTATTCTTGGCTGTTCCTTTCCACGAAAAATTGGGCACCAATGACAAATGAATGCAATGCATACATCATCGGAATCAGCTGTCTGATTAGTTTTATAGCTCTGTCCAGTACTATACAGGAGGCATTTGATAGACGTCCGTTGATCCCACCTCTGAGAACTTCCTGTCTATGGGATGTTTGCCAGACCAAGCTCCATCTACGAGCTTAGCTTGGCGAAACAGCCAGGCTGCTAAATTGTATGAGGTGAGTGCATTGTACTGTCTGTGGGGCAGCTGAGTGTACTCACCTAGACCCAGATTGCTCCCCCCTGCCTCCCCACTCTGGCTGATTGGAGAGTATTTAGTATTTAGCCAAAGCTGCTGATCAGAGAACTGCACTCAGTCTCGGCCTCGGCTGGCTGGCGGTCTCGCTGTGATGAGAGGCCTTAATGGCATAATGGCTGACAGCAATTCGCCATCACGTCTGTAGATACAAAAACTGAGGTCTGCTTAAATGCCAGCGTTGCCATGGTGAAGGAAAAGAGTGTAGTTTGTGTTTTCTTTTTAGCTGTGTGATGACACTTTTAAGATGGTTGCATGTTTAGTGTGTCATGTTTACACAATTCCGTCAGGTGGATTATGTGTGTGTGTGTGTGTCTATCTGTCTGTCAGTCAACAGAGCTGACCCCATTTTACGCTAGAGCCAAGTAGAGAGAGAGAGAGATGTGTCTATGGTGTATATTGAACCCCCCTTCCTCGTTTAGTGTGTCTGTGTCCATGTGTGTGCCTGGGGTGTATATTTTTGTGTGTATTCACCCCCCTGTGCGTGTGTGTGTGTGCGTGTGTGCGTGCGTGCGTGCGTGATGTGTATATTGTTGTGTGTATTCACCGCCCTGTGTGTGTGTGTGTGTGTCCACAGCTGCAGCGTGCGGTGGCGGTGAGGCGGATGGTGCAGGATGCGCTCAAGAGGATCCCCCGCCTGCAGGCCGTGCCGCCCCCCAAGACCCGTGAGGTGGCGCAGTGGTGCCGTCACCATGGATACACCCCGCCCGAGCCCCGACGCACAGAGGAGTCCATCGAAGACATCCTCACCCAGATAGACAACGAGCCAGGTGAGACACGGACACAGGGAGGGGTTGTGCTCATCCATTGCCGTGTGTGTGTAAGAGAGTGGGGGGAAAAGGACTGCTTTCCACCAATCCATCACCATGCTTGTGTACATGTAGTGGGATTGTGTGTGTGTGTGTGTGTGCACACACGTGTCTATGTGTGAGAACTTCATTTCACACAGTACACACAGTGCAGAATGCCTGCAGTGGGGTCTTGGAAACACTAAGGTTTGATAATGTCCATTGGATTACAGTTACACCAGCCCCAACAGAACCCCACAGATAGTCTCTGTTGCAGTTTAATTTGAAACCAGGGCTCTAGGCTGCATGCTGTGAAGCCCCATCAATTTTATGCAAACTGTTTTAATTGCTACCTCCTTATGACAGAACCAGCAATTGTGGGTGTGAGCTGGAGCTTCATAAAAAGATGGTGAGATGGTGTTGATAATCTGCGCGTATGTCAGCCCAATGTGTCTGTATAAGGCTGTGAATTTGGGTGGGTTAGCACAGTCGAGGACATACAGTATGTGTGTATGTACGTGTGTGTGTGTGTGTGTGTGTGTGTGTGTGTGTGTGTGTGTGTGTGTGTGTGTGCACTTGCCTGCGCTGGTAGGCTGCTAATGGTTCTGTGTCTAGATGGTGATTTATCAGCACTTTCTCTGGGGTATTGTCAGACCGGCATCATTTTGCTGCTCCCTTATAAAGAGCCCTGCACCAGAAACAGAGCATTCATCTGCTTGTGTGTGTGTGTGTGTGTGTGTGTGTGTGTGTGTGTGTGTGTGTATTTTCCCCGCATGGCAGTGAGCTGGTGTGTGAGAGACAGATTCCCTGCTACTTGTCTTTAAGCTGTGTGTGTATTTTAAACTGGTTTATATTTTTATTGGTAGGGTCTGTCTGGCCTCATGGCTGTGTAGATCGGCTTTATGTGTTGCATAAGCCTTAATGACATTGATATATTGGTGTGTTTAGTTTGCATTCATGCTCTGCCTGAATGCAGTTGGTGTGTGTGTGTGTGTGTGTGTGTGATCCGTTGTTAACATAGTGGCACTTCACTTTGTGAATGTGTCTGTGTGCTGTTGTTTCCAATCTCTGGTCTCAATAGCATTGATTTGTATATGTATGACAAAGCACTGGTGTTGTTTATGGTGTGTCTGTTGTGGGCAGACTTAGCAGTTAGCTACTTGAATCTGTGTGTCTTTGTGTGTAGGTGTTGAAGCCAGATTTGGCTGCCATCAAGTGTGTGTGTGTGTGTGTGTGTGTGTGTGTGTGTGTGTGTGTGTGTGTGTGTGTGTGTGTTCATTTAGAGTTGAGGCTGATGAATTTCGTGTCTGTTATTGGGCACCAGGAGAGTGGCCAGTCCTGCAGCATTCCCAGTTTCACATTCACGCATGGCTGCACCAAGACAGACACATGCATACTCTCTTACACACACACACACACACACACACACACACACACGACTGCCCCTGGACAGAGCCCCTCTGTTCAGCCCAGTCCATTGCCACTCTCAGCCCTGGGCCAACACAGCTGCTCCTCAGCCTCTGGCCCTAACCCCACAACCTGCTTAAAAGAGTGTGTGTGTGTGTGTGTGTGTGTGTGTGTGTGTGTGTGTGTGTGTGTGTGTGTGTGTGTGTGTGTGTGTGTGTGTGTGTGTGTGTGTGTGTGTGTGTGTGTGTGTGTGTGTGTGTGTGTGTGGCAGGGAGGGGGATGCGGGGGTTGACTGCCACACCAGTCATCAGAAATTAAGAGGATTTTAAAAGAAAAGCTAAAGTTGTGAAATTAGATCGTACATATCCGAGAACCAAAGTCTTTTTCCTGCCCCCACCATCCCTGACCTTTCCCACGTGCCTCTGAAGGTCGTCCGTAGCCGACAGGAATTTATTGCCATGGAGATGTTGGTTAGGACAGCAAGGCAAGCATTGTGACAGGCCACTTGTTACAAAAACTATATATTTTTTTGTGGGAAAGGCAGCTGGAAGACTCTATATTTTCTTGCGAGATCAAAGAGACTTAATCAAAACCTGTACTTTGAAACACTGTAGTAAAGCTTTGTGCTGAACTTAAGAAGTTTCGTCGTGCTGTGTGCACTCCAGTGAACTTTAAACAGTAGCTGTGGGTACGGAGGTCTTTCTTCTTAGATGCGGAGCTGCAGGCTGACCTTTTGTGTCTGTATCATGCTGAGGTGTTTATTTTTTCTGTGATAATTTGTGTGTGTGTGTGTGTGTGTGTGTGTGTGTGTGTGTTTGAACGCGAGAGAGAGGGAGAGCAAGAGACAAATGCATGTATGTGTGCGTGTGCACACAATAGTCAGAGGAACCAAGTGTGTGTTTGGATGTGTGTGTGTGTGTGTTTGTGAGCGAATGAGAGGGGGAGACAGAGAGAGGAAGTGTGTGTGTGTGTGTGTGTGTGTGTGTGTTTCTTTCTAATACTCAGAGAAACCAAGTGTGTGTTTGAGCATGTGTGGGGGAGTGTGTGTGTGTGTGTGTGTGTGTGTGTGTTGTACGCATGCGCACATTCGCATGTCCTGCAGAGCATCTCTGATGTGTCAGCATCCCTGTGCTGTTATCCCTGCACTGGAGTGTCAGTGCTCTGGGTGAATTTATTTTCTGCACAACTGAACACGGGTTGAACTGCAGACCTACACCCCCCTACCACACACAGCCTCTCACTGTCGTGTGTGTGTGTGTGTGTGTGTGTGTGTAAGCAAGTTAACATAACATATTTGTCAAATTTGTCAACATATTTGTGCCTACATATCTTTGTACATATGTTTCTCATTTTTCTGTCTGTCTCTCTCTCTCTCTCTCTCTCTCTCTCTCTCTCTCTCTCTCTCTCTCTCTCTCTCTCTCTCTGTGTCTGTCTGTCTCTCTCTGTCTGTCTTTGTTTCTCTCTGTGTCGCTATACTCGAATTTAAGAAGGTGTATTTTGTGTGTGTGTGTGTGTGTGTGTGTGTGTGTGTGTGTGTGTGTGTGTGGGCGCTGCTGGTTTTTAAAATGAACATATCTGGTGATTGAAGAGTCAGGTTTGAAGCAAAGGTTAAGCTGTTGTTCCATTTGCAAATGGATTACATGTGGTACATCTGAGTCCGACTCTGAGCAGCAGTGAGCTCAATAGAAGCGTGTATGCCCTTTTTCACATCCATCTCTAGTTTTCCCATCTCTGAAAATAGACACAAAGAGTTTAACAGTGTAGCCAGCCATGGAGTGCTTTCTTTATATTCTTTATTCTTTCTAAAAAAAAAAAAAAAACACTTTTTTCTTAATTTGGGTTAACTGGGGTTAAGTTGTCTGACCAATTATGTTGATCACCTCCTTGGACATGACCAACCCTTCGGTTGACTGTGAACCCCCCTATACCACACAGCTGGTGGCACACAGGCAATGAGGCTGATGGGGCAGCTTATTTGAGGTGCCTTTGGGGTCAGTAAAGGTTATGGCGTTAATAATGGTTGCCGCCAATGGTTGCCGCTGGTAAAGAGGTCTTTCAAGTCAGTCAAGAAGCTGAAGGTTGGCAAGAGAGAATTTCTCCTGTTTTAAGAACGGTGATGAGTTATGACTCGAATATCATGGTTTGTGGTAGAGCTATGACTGAGGATATGAACTACAGCTCATCTTCTTTTTTTACTTATTGTTTATTGAATATATCAATTAGCTAACGCGGCGACAAGAAAAAAATATATAATAAACAATGAAAAGTTCAAAAGTTCATAAGAATAAGTAACCCAACACAAAACTGAAAAAATAATAAGACCCAAATGAGGGAGTGTTGGCACGGTAGGTTTTAGGCAGCTAATGTGGGGCTCCCACCTGTGATTCTAAACCAGCTAATCTGAACATGTGGACTCAAGTTATGGATGGTAGCTGGTGTCGAACTTTATATACATGATGTGTTTGCAGTCGTACAGTCTTCCGTATCCTCCCAAGTTACCCAAAATGCACCTGCAACCATCACCGAAGAAGTAGATCCTGGTGAGAGTTTATGCCCCCCAACCTTTCCCTCTCCTCCTCTCTTTCAGCCCTTTTTTTTTTATCACCACCCCTTCTCTCTTTCCATCCTCCCTCCCTCCCTCCCCTCAACACTCCCTTCCCCCACTTCAGGCACCTTGTAGGTGGATGAGGGCTATGGTGGTTTGATGTGTAAAAGAAAGTAAGATGTATGAAAGTATGTTGATATATAATGATGGAGTAATAACTGTCATCACCCCTCCTCTCCCCCAGAGTGCCCGTCCACACTGCAGGACTCTGAGGAGCTGTGCCTGCGCGTGGAGCAGCTGCAGCAGCTGCTGAAGACCGAGGAGGAGGACGACGAGGAGCCGCTGGATGTGGTGAGCGTCGCCCCTCCCTGCGCCTCCTCCCCTGGCGGGAGGGCCCATCCCAAAACGGAGCCCCAGGGCAGCCCGCAGGAACCCAGCTTCCACCTGGGCGCCGACCCCCCACAGCAGTTCATCAGGGACACCGCAGAACAGGTGAGGGGGACCACAGCTCAGCTCGTATAAGAAACACACACACACACATACACACCTTTCAGATTTCAGTACATACACACAAACACACACACACACACATAAACACATACACACACACACACACCTTCCAAATTTCAGTACGCACACATATGCACACACGCACACACAAATGCTCAGCCGTCAAGAGGCATATTATTATCTCACACACACACACCCATGATGTACATATATTATAATACATGTTATTATATTATAAAGTCATGTTGCGGTGGAATAGTAAGGTGATATGTGTGTTTCTGTAGCATTCCTCTTTGCCTTGGGTTGCTGTGTCAGACTCCAACCAACTGGGTCAGGACCATACATGCATTACCCGCATATCCTGGCAGTGGCCATACCCTCTCTCACACATACATCCCCACTCACCTTCACTTCACACATACATCCCCACTCACCTTCACTTTCCTCCTCTCTCTCTCTCTCTGTCTAGGTCGGCGTGACCTTCCAGCCTTTGGAGGTGGAAAAGAACGTCTTCGCTCCAGTGGTGGAGGCCATGATTCTCAAGGTGAGTGCCCAGCCTCAGGGCTTTCCTTCTGGGGCTTCAGCACAGACGACCCCACCCCCTATTGTCTCACTTTTACACATTTATTTATTTATGTATGTAGGTATGTATGTATGTATGTGCATAAGTGTAGCTAGTTTAATACATAATACTACACTGCACACATTGTGCACAATGATATATGCTGTAACCATTATGCTGTGTAATTATTGATGGATTTTAAACCATGTGGAGAGAAAGAGGAAATATGAGGCGCAAGTGGCCTGAAAGGCAGGAGATGAGACAGTAATAATATGTAGTAATATGAGCCAATGCCTGTCAGTAAAACCCGATGAATGTCTTCCTTCCTGGTTTGGTTTTAGGCGACGGAGCAGTTCGCCAGTGATGTCTTAAGAGGAGCCTTGGCCAACGCTTACGTGAAATCCTCTCAGAACAGGTGAGGTGCTCCTGCCTGCTACTCTTCTGTCCCTCACCTGTCTGTGTGTCATCTTTCTACTTCTGTTTCTCTCTCCTTTATCTGCCTATCTGTCACCCCTTCCTCTCTCTCTGTCTCTCTCTGTCTCTGTCTCTCTCTCTCTGTCTCTCTCCATCCATCCCATTTCTTTAGCTGCCACATCACTCAGCTGCTCCTACAGTCAGACACACACCATGACAAGCCTGTCTGCCACTTGGACTTGTCCTTGTCCTGTGAATTATGTTTCATTACAACCAGACACAATGTCTGTGTGCCATGCAAAAAGTGAGACTTGTGTAAAATATACTTCAGTCTATATATAAATGCTGTGTGTGTGTGTATAAGGCTTGGGAGGATGAGTGTGCATGTGTGTGGGTAGAGGATGCAGAGTCAGTGGCAGAGAAAGTGAGTTTGGAGACAAAGAAGCAGCAGACAGGAAAGGCCTCGACTCCTCCCCAGAGGCCAGTACTGTCTGAGACTGAGTCAGCAGAGAGAGACACACACACACACACACACACACACACACACACACACACACAAACAAACAACCAGTACCTCTCCTACCCACATAGACAGACATGTAGCACCTACATCCTTATTTACCTCATACACATACATGCATCTAAATATGACTACATGGCTCTTACAGGACACACATTTCTCTCTCTGTCTCTCTGTCTCTGTCTCTCTCTCTCTCTCTGTCTCTCTCTCTCTCAAATCCTGTGTGTTCAGCTGGGCAGTCTGTCCAGGGTAAGGCATTGTTCTCCTGAGCCTGCAGAGGAAGACTGTAATCCAGCCTTGTTAGTTTATGGATAAAAACTGGATTAGCAGTGAGATGGAGAGAGGGTGTAATATTTTAATTAAAAAAAGAAAGAAAGAAATGCAAGTCCCGGAAGACTGCGAATTTCTCTCCAGGACCTGTTTAAAGACTGGGCACATGTGTGTTTGCATATGCTAATGTAGAGTCTGGCCCATCTTAATTTTTTTCTCGTTTCTTACAGTAACATTTATGAATTTGTAATGCTTGGTTATGTTTAACTGCTAGGCTCAGGTTGACCAAAACTGTGTTCAGTTTGACCATGGAGTGATTTCAAAAATGACTTTCATACTAAATTAAGCACAGTGTGGACACTGGATTGTTTGAATTGAAACTGATGTGAATCGGTAAATGATTGCCTACCTCTAACCCCACCCCTTCCTGTCTCCTATCCAATCCAGGGCTCCGCACGAGGTGTCAGTCATGAACGTGCACCAATCTGTCTGCAGCATTCCCACTTGTGACTTCCTGACCAACCACCACATGGGCTTTGAGCTCAAGGAGACTGACCAGACAGAATGAGTCCTGCCTTTGAAGGAAACACACCCCTTCCTCTCCCCCTTTTACACGCACACACACACACACATGCACGCACACACACAGAGACTCAAGCTGAGAACTCGTTCGCACAAACTGCAGGTCTTCAGGGGTCAGAGAGCAACCGAAGTCTCAGACACAGCAACTGACTCATTGACCCTTACGCCGAGGGCTTAATGATGAGCTGTTGGCTGTTTTTAAGAGGTCATCATCAACTCAAGCAAACGATAATGACCACAAGGCAGGGGTCATATTTATTCTACCGTGGGTTGCAATTTTAACTACACCTTAAGGCCTCACTGGACTTCACCTGGGCTGGACTATTTTGTGTAATGCAGATGTCCAGTCGAGTTGTTCATGTTCATGAGACTGTAATCATAGACTGACACTGTGAAATGTGTGTGTCTGTGTTTTTGTGTGGATGTACACAGACCGAGGGGCTGAAATTTCATAGCTATTCAGGTGGCCAACAACACAAGCAGAGTCAACAAGGGAGGATGTACATGATTATCCTGCTGTGAGAGAGGGGGTTACTGCTTGTTTGTGCACATGTCCCTGAAGCCGTATGGTGTAAGAGTGAGTGAGTGAGTGTGTGTGTGTGTGTGTGTGTGTTTGTGTGTGTGTTCTGGGCTGGTAAAGACATGCAATCCTTAAGAAAAAAAAAAACGGTGAAACTAAGTGCTCAGCTTTCTAGCATCAAATTGCTGTCTGGTCTCAGCATGACCCAAAAGGCCTATTAGGGCTCCCCCTTACAAAACAGCTGCTTGGAGGAATTGATGCTGCAGTGTGTCCACATGCAGTGGATCTTTCAGGCGTCCATTCCAGAGCCTGCCTGTAAATGGACACACAGTTCCATCCACCTGTGCTGTGCCTCATGTGGGCCAGGGCTGGGCCAGTAGCCAGGCCTGGATTGCTACTCTTTGGAGTTCGCAGCAGATGCTCAAGATTAACGTTTATTCCAGAACACACACAATGTTGAGGTGTTTGTCATTGCCATGTTGATCCAATGGGGCAGCTTTTTAGAGCCGTTTCTTTTATTCTATTTTTTTTTTCCTTTTATTTTATTTTTGTTATATTTATTTTATTGCCTGCCATTAATGTGACCATTTTCAAATGTTACGATTAAAAAAAAAATGACCATGGCAGCAGTTCTCTGTTGATGTTTTCAGGGTCCCTTGCTCTAAACCGCTCTCCGACGTCTGAGCACCCTAGAGGAAGGCATCCATGAGATATGTGCACGTGAATGAAGCCTGATAATCGTTATAGAGTATTGAACATACAGCAAGTGTTATGTCCATGTGCGACTGTGATAAAAATTTTATACCAGTATAGATGGCGGTGAGTACGTGTTCTTAATGCATAGTCATTTTTTTAAAGGTTGATATCTAGGATGGTTGTTATTGTCTAATTACTATGTAATATATCCCTGAACGACTGAAGTAAATATCTGAAGCTCCTGTACTTTAGTGACAGACAAAAGAAAATGTTTTAAAACACTCAAAACAACTAACACGGCCTCTTTGTTGCATCTAACTACTTGCCTAGTTTGCAACTAGAATGACTTTGGTTTGTGAACTCATGAAATAATAGCTGTTAAAAAGGGAAGTTTCTCCATTAACCTGATTTTATGATTTAACATGATCCATATCTGGAATGTTTGGCAATGTGTGATCACTACATAATATATTCCTGAAGATTCTGTAATTCAGGGACATAAAGTATTTTTTTCCAAAGATTTTTTTTTTTGAACTTGGAATTTGTAAACTAATGAGACAGCCGTGTGTGTGTGTGAGTTTGTGGTGGCGGATCACACACACACTGGTCTGTTGTGTAATGGTCATGGGAGTCTAGGGGAGCGTTAATGTCAATGGGGCTGGAAGGTGTGACCAAACTGACCAAGTTTTGTGAATATATCTCCATTTTATTGTCAAGCTCACAGTGTGCATTAAGAGAAAAAAAAAAGATGTCGGAATATTCTTGTATTAAAATGGTCAACCTACCACTCCGTGCTGTGTGTTTGTGTCATGTTTGAAACTCTGTGGGGCTCAGCACTACCATGCAGCGGCCAATGGCCCTGTTCCAGTGCAGAGGTGTAGCTGGGGGAAGGTGTAGTTGCACTGGAAATGTGTAGTTATGTGGGAGAGGTGTAGTTGCATGGTATAGATGTGTAGTTATGTGGGAGAGGTGTAGTTGCATGGTATAGATGTGTAGTTATGTGGGAGAGGTGTAGTTGCATGGTATAGATGTGTAGTTATGTGGGAGAGGTGTAGTTGCATGGTATAGATGTGTAGTTATGTGGGAGAGGTGTAGTTGCATGGTATAGATGTGTAGTTATGTGGGAGAGGTGTAGTTGCATGGTATAGATGTGTAGTTATGTGGGAGAGGTGTAGTTGCATGGTATAGATGTGTAGTTAAGTTGGAGAGATGTAGTTGCATGGTATAGATGTGTAGTTATGTGGGAGAGGTGTAGTTGCATGGTATAGATGTGTAGTTATGTGGGAGAGGTGTAGTTGCATGGTATAGATATATAGCTTAGTGGAAGAGGTGTAGTTGCATGGTATAGATGTATAGTTAAGTTGGAGAGATGTGTGGAAGAGGTGTAGTTTGCATGGTACAGCTGCAGTGTGGGAGAGATGGGGGGGGGGGAAATGTGTAGTTGTATTGGGGAGGTGTAGTTTGATGGTATAGACGTAGTTGCAGGGTGCAGCTACAGCTAGTGGGGTAAGGTGTAGTTGTATTAGAGAGGTGTAGTTTGATGGTATAGATGTGTAGTTCAATAGGAGAGGGATGTAGTGGGCAAAAGGCGTAGTTGTACTGTAGAGGTGTAGTTGTGTGGGGAAGGTATTGTTGGTTGGAGTATAGAGCTACAGTTGAATGTGAGGGGTGTAGCTGCACACCGTCACTTGTGTGCCTGAACTCCAAATCTCTGCAGTGGGGCACTAATGGTATGTATATTAATGCATTATGATGGTATATTTAACCAGTTACGACAGGATATTAATCAGTTATGACAGTGTATTTAATCAGTTATGACAGGATATTAATGCCTTGTGACGGTAGCGCTCTCTTAAGTATAATTGTGTGGAGTGCAAATGTCCTGTGGGCCCGAGTGTATTTGCCAGAACATTTGTTGCAAATGTCTTCTCAGATAAATGTATGCAACATGGCTCCTTCTCTCTCTCTCTCTCTCTCTCTCTCTCTCTCTCCCTCCCTCTCCCTTTAGCTTTTTTTTCTCTCTCTCTCTGTTTCTCTGCTTACTGTATTTGTGAGGAAGCTAAATGCATGGTGAGCGGTGGCATAAAATGTATATCAATAAGTTCTCTCTCTCTCTCTCTCTCTCTCTCTCTCTCTTTCTAATTCAAAGTGCTTTATTGGTATGACAGAAAGTACAAATGCAGGTATTCCCAAAGCACTTGGATATTACAACATCCAAAAAAAAACAATAAGGCCCCATAATATTCACAAGCTTTCTCATCTCAGCAAGGCTGTGTGTGTGTGTGTGTGTGTCCATCCGTCCGTCCGTGTCCATGTGTGTGTCCAGGTCATTTACTGTCCCTAAGGCATTGGCATACTGATAAATACCCCACTCCTCGCTCATTTCCTTTCCCCCTCATCTCATCTACTTTTTTTCAGTTCTGTTTTATTCACAGATTGCATGATGAACTGACACTGAAAGTGCTTTGTGGGCCCTGAGGCCTTTAGATTAACGTCAGTTTGCTCCCCTGCATGTGGAAGTGACACCCTGCCTTCCAGTGCGGTTCCACGCTCTCCAGCGGTTCCCCACTAGCACACCGGGCCCCTGCTGTTCTACGCAACCCAGTTTGGAGCTGTGTTTCGCCTGGAGATGCTGTTCTTGCATAACCAGGACAGGAACACGATGTCAGTTGCATTGCACACACACACACACACACCAGTATCAGGATGGAGTGGTTGAGGGTGTGTTTGACAGCAAGGGAATCAGACGGTTGGTGGATGGTATTATTAGTGCACACACACATCCTGTAACATGATCTAAGAGGGGGAGAGGTGACTCATCTGTTACTGAGTAGTATAAACACGTTTAACACTCATACTATTCCAAGCAGACAGAACAGATATTAAGTATAGTAGTTTAGTATATATATAGTATAATAAGCAGTATTCTGGCGAGAGGGTGACCCAAATTACAATGGTGTACAATGCAATGTCATTGTTATTATTGTATTTTAGTCATTTTCTCCAGGCGTCAAATCATTTTGCCAATGCCCTGGGAGTAAGTCTGGACATAACCTTTTAAGAATAGTAAAAAAAGGACATCAGGTAGAAACACACTCTTTTCAGTGCTAAGAAGAAAAACAAGACACGTGTAAGAACTTCAGGTATTTATTTTCACATATTTAATATTTTTTTAATCTCTTTATTCAACAACAATCTTACAAAATAAAGTCTAAACACTGGTCAAAGACTTCAGAAAAAGTATTTGGGTGGAATAAAAAAAATGAAATAAATATTTTCAAGCATTTTTTTTTATTATCGGTAATACAAATGTTATTCTGCAAAGCATAACATTGGGAGGCATTGGTATGGTTTGAAGCATACATTTACAAACATCTCTTGGGATCCAAATGGACAGTGTATGTACAAAAAGGGGAAAAGAAGAAAAAGTCATTCCGTCTTAACAAGCACACAAACACTCACAACATCGTACAGAGCAGCCATGTTGTCTATCAGTGTTCTAACATGGCAGAGATGCTTGGCCAAACTATATTCGCAACATGCATATTTGATTTTCCCAGAGACAGGGACAATAAAAGCAGGGAGTTGTTGAGAAGGTTTTATCGTGTGTGTGTATGTGTGTGCATTTGTGCATGTTCATTAATCATTTCTAAATTGTGTGTACATATATTCAGGTGTGTGTGTGCAAGTGTTTATCTGATTACTAAACTGTGTGTGTGTGTGTGTGTGTGTGTGTGTGTGTGTGTGTGTGTGTGTGTGTGTGTGTGTGTGTCCCCGTGTATGTTTTGATGTTTGCTCTCCCACACTTGTCCTTGCAATGTCTTCTTCACACACACACATACATTTTTTTACTCTCTGTTGCTAAACACACACACACATACAATCGTTTACCCTCTGTTACAACCCCCTTCCTTTGCATAGATTTCACTTGGAACTGGAACTGATGGATTGAATTCCTCTCGTCTGGGGAGTTTTAAAACCCCACTACTGAAGCATGTCCACCCTCCACCCCCCAAAGCGCACGCACCCACACACACACACACACACACACACACACACACACACACACACACACACACACACAGAGTAACACACACAAACTGAAAACCACCTCTCCCTGCTTCAGCCACAGCAGCTTTGTGTTGCTCAGTGGAGTTACAAAGCCTTGACAAGTGAGCAGCATCCCCCAGTATTCTTCACATCAGGTGTGTTTAAGGAGGTGTTAACCAGTGAGCAAGACCTGTGTATTTATCAAATGTATTTAATGTAGAGTAATGCCTTGGTAAATGTGCAAAATAAGGTGTGTTTGACAAACTGCTGATCGCTCGCCAGTTCAGTCAGGTATGAGTGCTGGGAAGAAGGGTGCCTCAGAGGCAAATTAGAGATCCTTCTGCCACTGTGTGTGTATGACTAAGTGTGTGTGTGTGTGTGTGTGTCTGTGTGTGTGTGTGTGTGTGTGTGTGTGTGTGTGTGTGTGTGTGTGTGTGTGTGTATGTCTGTGTGTGTGTGTGTGTGTGTGTGTGTGTGTGTGTGTGTGTGTGTGTGTGTGTGTGTGTGTGGAGCACGCAGTCAGATGTTGAAGATGCGGGAGCCACTCTGGAACACGGCAGAAGGGTTGGGGGAGAGCTTGGTCCGCACTAGTTGTTCCTAGGAGACAACAACAACACACCATTATTAGACTTTTGTCTCACTCTCACTCTCTCCCTTACTCCCAAACTCTCACACTCTCTCTGTCTTACTCTCACACTCACACTCTTTCTCTCTTACTATTTCTCTTACTTAGACACTCTCTTGCAATCTCTAAATCTCTCACTCTCACAGTCTTACACACTTTTTGCACTCTCACACTCACTCTTCCTCTTACTCTCTCACTTGCACTCTCACACTCGCACTCTCACACTCTCTTTTGCACTCTCTCACTCTCGCTCCAATTTTTACTCACTTTTTGTCATTAACTCTCTCTCTGTCTCTTTTGCTCTCTCATTCTCTCACGCACTTTGTCGCTCTCTGACTCTCCCTATATTATCTTTTCTTTCCCTGTTTCTCTGCTCACCATATTTGAGTCGAAGCTGAATGCATGGTGAAAGGTGACATAAAATATATATTAAAAACTTCTTTTGATCTCTCTTTCTCTCTCTCTCTCTCTCTCTCTCTCTCTGACTCACTCACTAATTCTCCCTTTTTCTGGTGCTTTTTTCGTAAATGGCTAATAGGTCACTGGAGAACAACGGTTTTAATTTGCAGGAAGTGGCCTGTTTGCAAACAGTGACTGCTGCTTTAGAGAAATGACTCATGAATGACTAAGTGTGTGTGTGTGTGTGTGTGTGTGTGTGTGTGTGTGTGTGTGTGTGTGTGTGTGTGTGTGTGTGTGTGTGTGTGTGTGTGTGTGAGTGTGTGTGTGTGTG
>CM059265.1:35464852-35472352 GCA_030347295.1 Setipinna tenuifilis
CGGGACTGCTATGTGTAACATTCGCAGATCAGGCCAGTATTGATCAAAGCAGCCCCTGCATTAAAAACACTGAGGGGCTGTACAGTAGCAGCTCCCTGGGCTGCAGACACACCAGCTATAGTCTCTCAGGCTGAAAGCTCTGTGTGTAAAGGTGTGAACTCCTTGACATGACTGCAGACATGCAGCTTGGGAGGGATTGTTGTTTTTCTGATTACTATAAAAATAAAAAAAAAAAAATAATCAATCAGTCTATCCAAATTCACCAACCAACGATGGGATAAATGCAAGGACAAATTTCCCACAAGGGATCACTAAAGTAAATCAAATCAAATCAAAATAAAAAAGGTTAAATGGTGCATTACATTGCAGTGTCAGAGGAGCAGAGTAGGGGTGGGCAATCTGGCTTCAGAGAGAGTAAAAGACCATACTATATGTTTGTTTCAACCATTCACAATACCAGCTGATCCTAACTAGCACACCGCTTTACCCAGAAAGGTCAGCTAATCACCTACATTAGTTGCACAAGTAGAACCAGTACAGGACAGGACTTTTACTCCTTTTTTACTTTTACTCAGGACTTTTCAGGCACAGTTTCCCATCTCTGCAAAGGAGATGTGTTTTAGATAAATGTAATGCCTCTCAAAGTGATGGCCTGGTCTTTCTTTGACCCCACTCCAGAAACACAAGTGCTGAATCAACACTGTATAGTAAACATTGAAGAAGAAAGAATAGGACACCGGTCCAAATGGAGGGTAGGAGGCAAGTGGCACTTAACACTAACAGAAAGACAGCAGAGTACACTGAGGCACAGCAATGTACACAGGGGCACAATGTAGATAAGAAAGACACCAGTTTAGCACATGGGCACAAGTTTCTGTTTATGCACAAACACAAACACTGGGTTATGTATGTATGTATGCATGTATGTATGTATGTATGTAAATACATGCAAGCATACACATACATGTACCCACATTATGCAAATGTTGCAAACTGTGTGCCAATGTGACACGTGCTGTGAGAGGTACTGCACAGAGCTCTCAACATTGACCTGGAGCAGAGGCCATGGGGCACTGTAAGCCCATGTAACTTCTAACTGGTTTCTGGCTGCACAACCTCTTAGGCAACAGACACGTTGTGCTAATGGAATGGTACACCACTCTTGTGAAAACCCCACTAGAAAGAGAAGGGAGGGAGGTAGTGTTAATTACTTTTCCTCTTCATCTCTTAGGCCGAGGGCTTAAATACACATTAATCGCATATGTAACTCCCGGACAAACATCCCGCCGTTTTAGTGTCTACCCAAGGGCTCTGCCATCTGATACGCACAATCTGAATTCATATTCACCCCAATAGTGCCTGCATGTGTAACAGATGCCAGCTAGCACAGCTCAGCATAGAACGTCAGTAAACCTCCCTTCCCGTCACCTTTAAAAAGATACGCTATTGACTAATAGCCTGGCTTTTAGGTCACTTGGTAGCGTGTCTGACTCTGTCACCTATACCGAAGTTGTGGTGAGGTTGCAGGTTCAAGCCTGGGTCTGGCCTGCACAGGAACACCTCAGTTACACATGCTCCAGTCAGAGGTGAGAGAGTGCAACAAACCATACAAATGTAAACCACCACCTCACCCCTCTCCCCATGGGGCCCCAGATGGGCTACTCTCTCCCGCGCCATCACACAGCTGGTACCTCTGACACTGCGGGGCTCTCGGGGCACTGACCCTCCTAAAGAGCCTGCTGCTGTCCGCCTGCCCGCCCATATGAAAGAGGTGCGGTCGGGCAGGACCTTCTAGCCAGCCAGTAAAACCACTCCCTCTGCATCATAACCCTTTTAACGAAAAGAGAAAAAAAAAACGTGATACAGTACTTACAGCCTCAGTTAACTGCACAGATGTCTTTGAAGCTGTCTACATACTCCATTAATCTACAAAAACTCCTTTAGCCTGCAATTTCTCCTTAATGTATTAATCTCTGGAAACTCTACACATTGAAATAGTCTGTAAAATCTATTAATAATATCTGCAAACTCTAAAAATTGTAAACGTTTCTACTAGTAATCTCTGTAAACTCTAATAGTACTGGCCTGTGTTTATGTAATACATCTATGACACAAGCACTGCACATGGGGGTGTCCTTACACAAACACGTCCAGGTTGTTGAAATTATATCATGATCACGGCTAACAGTGACTACAGTACAGTGGTACAAAGTTATCTAGCACTGCTTTGGTGCACCACACAACATGTTACACGGTGACCTAGATTAATTACAGTACACTGTAACAACAGCTCTGTACAGTGCTTGCAGTATATACTGTGTATGCAGATTTTGCCTATGAGGGTATAATATACCTGTGTGATGTACTGGTAACTGCAGTTACATGTCTAAATACAATTTTTGGGGGGCATCAATCATTAAATATTTAAGCTTTTAAAGCACAAGCAAGTTTAAAATAACACTAACCGCACTAATAGCATTTAGGACCACACATTTAGAATGCAAGCCCTGTTTCTATACAGGAAGCTAGGATAAGCCACCCTGATGAGATGGCTGAGGTAGGCAATATAGCCCTTGTCACTCACACACAGCACACCACACAGCAGTCCCTTTCTTGGCTCCCATCTACAAGCGAAAAGATGCATACACAACATATGCCTCTAATCTGGTTCAGACACATGCGAGCGGGTCCTCTGGGATCACCATACATGCATATGGATGCCGAGCTGCCGCGGCACGTCAAGAGAAGTGTCAGGAGAAGTTTACGTGTCAGATCGCAGAACAAGAATGCATATTTATGGGTACGCAAATTTAATCTGTTGCCCTGCATCAGTACACAAATATATATCAAATATATATGGGACAGTGTTTGAGTTTAATGGAGGGTGGCAGGGTATGGGACACTGTGACCCCAACCCCCAATAAGGACTGGAGTTTCTTCAAAAGAGGCAAAAAACAACAACAGTTCAGTGGGGTTGCATGCCCTGTGATGGGTTTCGTTTATGTTCTGTAGAAAATGTTGATCCTCATCACCCCTTACCAGAAACTCACTTTATGATTCACCTCCTGATTCGAGACACATTAATATCTGTATTTACATAGACCTCAGAACAAATCCTATTAGGCCTGCATGTTAGGCCACTGTCACTCATTTACATTCACAGAGAGCTCTGTAAGATGATGATGATGATGATGGGAAGTCCACTCATCCATATCTTTTTCACTAATGTAGAGCAGATGGAATCAGCCAATGCAGCATTACAGCCGCAGGACAAGAATGCTATAGAACCACCAAGAAGTGGACAGGAGGATGACTTAAACAACCTTGTAACCTTTAAAGGTGTACAGAATGTTGGGAAAGTTCTTAAGAATGTTGTGATCTATAAAATATAATGTGGAATTTAAGAATCTTACATTGTTGTAGAACTCATTTTATTATAAAAATATTCAGAAGCTCACACCTTTAAAGTTAAAGAAAATCAGAAGCCCACAGTGATTGGCTATTTTGATTTGTAGATAGTTGCACTGTTATAAATGCTTTCAGTACAGTGATATTTAGGGGTCTTTAGTGAGAAGTAAAACAAGAAATGAAGGCAACTGAAGGACAGGAAAGTGGAGGAAATGACACAGGGAGTGAACAGTCTCTCCAGAGGTAGACTTCACAACACACCAACTTCACAAAGTAAAAGTCCTGCCATATTCTATTTCCACCTGTGCAGAGCAGGTGATTCCACTGACTGTTTCATCTGCCCGGCTGCAGAGTTGTATTAGAATTGGCTGGTTTAGAAAACTAGAGCGAACAAATACAAGGACCTGCTGCTGCTTCTTTCTGAACCAAAGCCAGTTTCCCACCCCTGAATCCCTCCAGCTCCCACCCCTGAATCCCTCCAACTCCCCCTTCAGATCTCTCACCTCTGCCCGGCTGGCCGGCTGTATATCAGGCTTCTTGGGCAGGCTGGGGGGTCTGCTGGGCTGGGGGGGCCCTGGGTGATGCTCTGGCTGGGGGCTCTCCGTCTGTCGCTGGGTCTCTCCTCCGCTGAAGGCCACCTGGTAGCTGGTGGCAGGTGGGCCTGCAGGTCCATCTAATCCAGGGCTCAGACACGTGGGCCTCTTCTGGGCTGGCCTGGATGGGCGTGCCCCAGTCCACGGACGAAACTCTTGCCTGTCAATCAATCATCAAATCACATTTTTTTGGTATTTGGACTAATGATGGGGTGATTCAAGGTGTTGGCACTGTGTAGGTCTTTTTTTGCTGTTTTCACAGTTTTCACACACACTCTTTTCAAGATATTACTAAAGTCCTTTGCTATGGACTGTTTGGTCTATTTTGGGTTGTTTTTCACCTATTTTTTGTGTGCAAGCAATTTTTTTTTCTGATCCTACTCAACTTACCGGAAAGAGCACAGTGTACTTTGTGCAGTAGGGCATGGTTCTATGCACAGAAGTGTACAGTGGTGCTTAGTATGCATATTAACACAGTGAGCTGTGTAGTATGCATAACAGTGCAGCGGTGCTTACTGTTCACTTGAGTGACTCATTTTGCTATTACAGTTCAAGTCTTAAAAGGCGCTTTAGTTCTGTTGAGTTGAGTTGTGCTGTTTAAATTCAACAGGTGACAGTTACACCAACAAACCACTCTCCTTTGTTGTTATTAAATTGGGGGTTGAGAAAACTGGCATATGGGAGATGAATAGAAACTCAAAAGTGTCTCAAAGCACCACTAGAATGTGTCAGAAAAGGAAAGCACACAGCACTCAGCACACAGCACACAGCACACATCAAAGGCGGGCTTCTGTGAAGCCCCCAAGTGTCAGCCAAAGTGCGCCAGAGACTACACAAATGAGAATGTGCAATGTGTGGGATGTTCCCTTGGTGTAGATCATAGGTATCTAGAACTTATGGCTTCAAAGCACCTACACACAGACACACACACACACACCCAGAGACAAACACACACACACACGCATTCACTTATAATACACAAAAAACGTTGTACATTACACCAACATAATCACACAAAGTTATGTCACAATTAAAACTATTTTAAGTTTGTTTTACGCCACACAGAGCAGAGAGCAGAAAGTTGTGCTGACCTGGAAAATGAGTCAATTAACAGCAAGAGTATCTGAAGGGATGTAAACGGTTTTCTGGCAGACCAGGGGGCGTGTAACGAGCAATAATCGGACATCAGCGACAGGCTCAAGAGTAACGGCGTGCGTCGGGACCGAGCCCTGTCCAAAGCTCCCGTTAATGAGAAAAAGATAGCAAGTTTTTTTTATGGGGGGTGGTAAAGAAAGTGTGTCTATGTGTGTCTGTGTGTGTGTGTGGAGAAAGGGACGGGGTGTCATTTTATCCGAGGGGAATATCCTTTCAGTGCTTTATGAAGCGCTTCCAATACATCTCAGTCCATCGCTAGAGCAATTACTCAACGCTTTTCGCATTAATGCAGTTCCAGCTTTCTCCTTTTATGGCCTCTTTAAATGGGCCACTAATGCTTATGTGAGGAAACGCACTGGTGGGTGTTACAACCCTATACATTTACGTTATGCAGTTACATTATGGTGTTACAGAATATTTTTAGCGATTGCATAACCACTTGCCAAGACTCTGGGCTGGTGTAAATACAGCTAATGTACAAAGACTAACATGGCCAACAAGTAGAACTGTAAAAGAGACGGACGCAATCACTGTTGTTCTTGCACATCTCTGTGTGAAAAACACTGCGCTGTTTATGTAACTCCTGCAGATACACTTTGACTTCCTTCAAAGCGAATCGTACGCAGCGGCATCTGAAGCACATCGCTACGGGATCCTCCGGCACGCAACAACTTGCAATAGTTTTTTTTACGTACAATCGCCGCACGGAGTGTACAGAAAGTGCTGAAGGGACAGCAACCGTAGCCATGTACCTGTACGAGCTGGTTGTTCCCACGGTCGGTTCGCCCCATCTCTGCCGTCCTCGGTCCTCTCGCTCCACTCTTGGGTGGTTTGTGTGGGAGTGACTGTTAATGGGGTTCTCCGTCAGGGTGCCCCCCTTACCACCGTTGCTAATCCACGGGAAATTATCCTTTTTCGGGATGGGCCAGGGTTTATAATCCTGCTTGTACTGTGTGACACTCGGAAACGGTACACCGGGAGGTTGATAATCCTCTCGGGGTTTGAAGCTCGGTTCTGTGCGTCCACGACATGATCTCCGGTTCCCACCATCCGGTACCGTGGGTGAATTTCTGTGATCCGGTGTCACATAGTCATTTCTCGGAGCTCTATCAGTCAGTACTTGTTTAGTAACAGACCGCACCTCTTGGTCTGAGATGTCAGAATAGTTCTGGATCGTTAGCGGAACGGAGAGATCAGATTTATCAAATTGGTTCCAGAACCGAGCCAAACAGCACACTCTGCTGATGCACGGCCAAGCCATAGAGATGTCGAGGCAGAAAATGGGCAACGAAAAAAAGAAAAAATAAAGAAAATAAGAAAACGGGAAAAGTGGTTACATTCAGATTTGTCCACATACATCCATTCCTAGAAAACTGCGGCGGTGCGTGCTATCTCCATGTAAGTACGCTTGAATGCCAGGCAGAGCACAGCCGCTCGTGCTGTGTCGGGACACTGTCATTACACATTCCGCTCACGTGGTCTAAAAGCTTTCTAGTTGATGCAGAAAAATCTAAAGAAAATTGTTCATCAGGTGACTGTCGAAATAAATGTTGCCACTGTAACAGACAGATCCAGTTTGCTGTCTTAATCTTCTCTGCTCCTCACCCAACCTAGGCACATCTTTTTAGAGGGGGAGTAGGCTACACTACCGTCATTCTGGCCGCATCTCATTATTATGATTCATTAAAACTATAATAATGAATGTGTATATGGTTAATGTGAAAGCTTTTATATAGACTGCCAATAAACTTTTAATAGGTTTACATAAATCTAGATTTTCTCACGGCATAGACTCTGGCGCACTTCTGCTCTTTTAAGCTGTGATCAGCTTAAAATATTTAAGTTTGCCTTAAATGTTTGATTAGAGCTTCCCAAGTCCACCTTTATGACATAATGACTGCATCTGAAAGTCCCATCCATTTCTTACCTTTAAAAATCTCAAACTGACACACACACACACACTCTCTCTCTCTCTCTTTCTCTCTCTCTCTCTCTCACACACACACACACACACACACACACACACACACACACACACACACACACACACACACACACACAGTTGTATAATTCCACCAAAGCTCTTTACTTTTCCCCCACAACGAAAATAGAAAAATAGCACCGTGGGTTGTAATCCTTGAGTATCTGACCCAAAGGACATTTTGTCAAACCTCTAAGGATTATGCAACATACATGTTAAATATTTTCACATCCCCAACAATTATGCCTTGTGTGTCCTAAGTGTCCTATTTATCACGTATTATTACAGTCCATGAGGCCTTTTTAAAAGAAAAAACATATTTACAGTCAATTTATTAGGAGGCACATGTTGTAAAATCGCTCA
>CM059265.1:35477352-35487352 GCA_030347295.1 Setipinna tenuifilis
CTAGTTCATGCATGGTGGCTGGTGGGCAGGCCCTGCCTGTTGTTCATCAGATGAACCAGAACCATTCCATTTCCAATTTCCTTTCCAATACATGCGGGATCAGTCAGTGTAATGACCAGAGGTGTAAAATCCCAGGTTCAGAAAGTAAAAACCCTGCCCCAAATTTGATCCAACCAGCTCTAAATCAGCTGATCATAATGAGCACTCAAGCCAGATAGATCAGCTACTCAGTGAAGTTACCTGTGTTAGAAGGAAAATATGGCAGGGTTTTTACTTTCTGAACCCGGGATTTTACACCTCTGGTAATGACCTACTGTTTCCGTCTGGCCGTATCCCTCGTAGATGTCCAGTCCTGTGGCCTTCTTCCACTTCCCCATCACCTCGGGGTTAATGGGCTCCCCAGCAGCTAGGCAGTGCTGTAGACTAGGAAAGGTGTACCTGCTCGAGCAAACATTCACATACTTAGCACGGCAACATGCGAAAGATATCCTACAGTGTCATACAGCCACAGTATCATACAGGCTATTCCCACCAAGTGGCAGTGATCTGGTCTCCACAATCGGATCTGGCAACCAAACTGAGCCAATCCCACTGCCAAATTTTGGAATCGTACCCCATAAAAACAACCAAGTTATTAGGTTACACTTTTTTGAGTACTTGTTCATGGGGATACCAACTTATACTAAAGGGTGCCAAAAAGGTGGAGCTACATCAGATGACACCCACTCTAGTCTGTCTGCCCACTCAGGTATGTTGTAGCACTCGCCTGGACAGGTCCTCTTGCACCAGCATGCGATAAGCAGTGGGGGCAGTGCAGAAGGTTGTTATGGGATACCGGGACAGAGTCTGGAAGGAAAAAAGACACTGAATGTGAGTCACCAGAGACTTTTAAGAGTTACTTTGTGTTTTGGCACACAGCTTACACAAGCTCATAATAAAGTCCTAAACCCTATGACCTGTGACTGAAATATCATAATGAAACGTCCAGCCAAGTAAAGACCTCTGCACACCAATGCCAGCATAAAAAGACGGGGCATTTCAATGTTTTATTACTTTGAGTTCTATTGTTTCCTATACTCCCAACAAATCAGCGCAGAATTCTTGTTGATGTTTATGAGTCAGATCTTTTTTGTTGACTGAGACATATTGAACAAGAGCTTTTGGCTGCTGCAAAGTAATGGAACACTGTCAAGAAAAAAGTTCATCATACTTATGCATGCACTGAGAAGTTGTTCTAGTTCTAGAACAGTTTTAGTTCTTTTGTTCTTTACCTTATTCTCGTCTCTCTCACCTGCAGAACTGTGGCTGTATCAAAGCGTGGCATGTGGTGGACAAACACACACGCTCCCTGGATCCAGGGGGCGAAGACGCTGCTCCAGGCTGACTTGGCCCAGCCTGTGTCTGAGGTGTTCCACATCATGTCCCGATGGGTCAGGTCCAGCCAGTACCTGCAGAATCAGTGAGTAAGTCAAAGCAAAGTCAGTAAACTTTGACTATGCTGGTCCTGCCAAAACATGTAATTGTGGATTCTGTGCTTACTTATATCTATAACAAATATTTGTTTGTCATTTGTAAAATTTGAGTTGTGTGTCACACTGCATGAGGGCTTAGAGCATGTAGCCATAGCATTAGGGCATGCTTTGGACACTTTGGCTAAAGAGAGAACATGGCAAACCCTGACATCAATCTAAGTGGTTGCATCACTGGTTTATTTAAAAATATGACAACTTGGTCTTTTTTAAACTACAGAGCTCAACTGCAGTTTTCAGAATGCCAGATTGACTTAAAAAATACAAGCTATGTGTGGTGCACCAGGAAACAGCTTTTGTTTTAGAGACAACTATCTTACATGTACACATGTGCAGATCTGTTGACACAGAGGCAAATAGCTGTGGTGCACAGGCAAAGATCTACAGTACCCAGGCAATGATCAAGGTGAAGTTATCAGTTACCTGCCATTGACAGTGAGGCCCACCCCATAGCTGCAGTGGCTGTGCTGGGTCATCTTAGGAGAACCTGTGGTCCCACTGGTGAAGAATATAGTCATGGCCTCACTGCTTCTGGTGTTTACACAAACATGTTCTTCCGATGCACTCCTTAGGTAAAACACACAAACATACACGGACACTTTATTACTTTATTCCTCAATCTGATTCAGTGAGATTCACAGAGGCTTTTCAGGTTGTTGATCATTTATGATGTGTGGGTAAGGCAAGATTTACATGGTCTGCTCCATATACAACTTAAAAAAAGAAAAAAAAACATATAAACAGCTTTACGATAGATACCTTAATAGGTCACCAAGCTTGAGCCATCCCTCTCTCTTTCTGTCAGACACAAGGAGTTTGGCTTGCAGCGAGGAACACTCAGAAGCTACGGAGTCCAGCAGGGGAGCCAAAGACTCGTCCGTGACCACACACTTAGCCCTGGATGTCTGCAGTCGATGAAGGATGTCCCTGGCGGTGAGCTGAGCAGTGCCCGGGATAAGAACTGTACCTGAAAAAACAACGGCATGTGATAAGATGGCTTGATGGCCCTGCCAGTTGCATCAAGCTCATAGACGGAGCTTGGTCTGGCAGAGATCTCATAGGCAAGAAGTTCTTAGAGGCAGGCTCAATGGGCATCTTTTTAAATGCCTCTGTGTACTACTGGACAAAGCTACATTGAGTCATACCACTGTTTATGTTGACGAATGCACAGCGTTCGCTTTTCATTGGTGCCCGATTTCTCCGGCAAACAGGCAGGTTGGTCAGACTGCAAAATTCAAAGCAGCATCACAGGCAGTATGGGTGGGCCCAGGCTAGAGATAGTTGCTTCATGACAACAGAATTACCACCACATTCATGGACTTGTACGGAAATAATTATGCTGAGATTGGTGACTTTTAAAATAGCTATATTCCTGTTCTTACTAAGACCAGGCAACCAATCGAAGCTTGAGAAAAGAGTTAGTCCATGTCATGTTTTACTTTGCCCTGTATGACCCACAGTTATCTAGATAAATCAGTAATCCTGTGTAGTCAGACAACTTACTGGCTGGAAACAAAGCTCTGGGCCACAATTCACACAGCGCTCATGTCGTGAGTGCCTTAAAGTCGTGAGTGCATAAATTGGTAAAAGCCTACATGCATGATTACAGGCAGTCATTGTCAGAGGGCAAAACAAAACAAAAATTCACTGTGCTTACCTGTCCTCAGACAAGCGATGTTGACCAGCCACCACTCTGGAATTCTGGGTAGTATCAGGAGCACCCTATCCCCTCTCTGAAGCCGGCACTCTCCCGTCAGCACGTTGGCAAGTCGCCGAGAGTGGAACCCCAGCTCTTCAAAACTCCACCTGATCTCATCTCCTCCATCGTTCACCCACCAGAATGCAGGCTGCCCTGATTTCTCTCCATTCTGAAACACACCGAATGAGAATGCATTTATACAATATCAGACAACAAACATAAATGATAAATTCCATGACTTTTAGTATCTAAATAATTTCACCTAAGTTAGACTTGAATATAATTATGTTACATTTGTTATACATTTGTTATACAATAACATATTAATGCGTTATTTCTGTTTAAATTATACAATGTCATTCTGTACAACATAAATATAGCGTCAAAATTACACGATGTCTGCACTGTCAAAATTCTGTTGGGTAAAAGACCAGTCTACAGTGCAATTCCATACTCCAGCTGTTTATGCTGTGACTGTATTCAGCTAAACATTGGTGATTTTACATAGTCATAATGTATAGAGGCTTATATACACAGAGGTCCGATCAAACAACCTGTCCCTAGAACCCAAGACTCAAATTATTACTAACTGTACTCATACTCTACCATCAATTAGGTAAACTCATTTGTGCAAGCAAACAACTTATGAAGTCCTGGATAGTAGCATAAAACATGCATCAATCATGTATGTATGCAAGTATGGCTATCACCACTTCCATATCCATATTGACAGGATGACAAATAAAACATTTCTTAAGCATCTGTTATAAATGCCATACTTGACCTATGGCCTTCTTTCAATTAGTATAAAACGAGGAAAGACCACGGCTTCAGAGCCAGTCAAGGCATGTCTGTGACTCTCTCTCGCCTTCTTTCCCTGCAGCTAAGAGGGGCGGGACCCAGGGAACATGAAACATTTCTCCGGTTATTAAAAGATCCAAAGATGGAAATCACGTAGTGTCACAAAGGGAAAGGAAAATAAAAAGGTTTGCTGAACTGTCTTGGGCAGACAAACTGATCCAACTGGCACCAGCAACACTGCATGTGGTGCAGCATACCATGACTATCAGAACTCATTTTTTGCATGCGCAAAGTCCTCGGAGACCTCTTTTGTGCACTTACTTGACACGACAATTATTTTTTCTGACATAGCATACCTTCTCTTTGGTCTCCCACTCATCCAGTACATCTTTCGCAAAGTTGAAATATTCGGGAACGTGAGGGTTGTAAATCTGCCGTAGCGTCTCGTAGGAGTTAAAGTTTTGTGGAACAGAACTTTTCACTCGAATTTGGTGCCACTTCAACCGACTGTGCACATTTGGATTGCAGCTGATAACCATACATGGTCTGTAGGTTAGGCCTACTTTACGACGAAAACAATGAAACAAATTCATAGTGTGCAATCGCAACGAAAACAAACGGAATGGACAATGTAGTTGTGTCTGCTCTTGGCAGACAGACAACTTTGGCAACTAATGTAGGCTAAGAAATCCAAGCCTAAGTCAAGGGTTAAACGGTATCGTGTACCATACTTGCTAAACACGAAAAAATCCGAAGCCGTTTTTAAAGCGTTGCAACTGTTAGGAATGTCCTACTGCACTGGAATTTGCAGACGCCCGGAGGTGAACCTTGCGCCATTCCTTGACCTAGTCCTTCGTGGAAAAGATTACGTAAGAGCTTAAACATGTGTGCTTCTGAGATATGGATACACTTCTGGAAGATATCCGCAGTCCGCGCTTATCACATTTTTGTTTCTAATGTTTCAACTTCATACCGGTAAATATAGGTAATGTGGTGATTAATTGTAATATTAGATTACCACTTTTTATAGCCACTTTTTATAATTCCGTCTAAATTGAGTCAGTGGTCGTAAAACATGAATTGATGCAAAGGAGCAGGAGCAGCAGCAATAGTAGCAGCATATATTTGTATATTCTTAAGGGTTAAACTCAGATAAATCCTGACACTCGAGTCCTGGCTGTATAAATAAACATCTAGCCTACTTTGTTGTGCATTGACACTCGAGAGATAAGTCACCCCTTGCACTAGAGGGTAATCAGTAGAGGGGAGGAGTGTGAGCCACTAGTGTGTCCCAGGCCCCTCCATGCACTCCTGGGCCACAATAGCACTGATGATCCCTACGCCAACTCAGGCAGAGAGAGAGAGAGAGAGAGTGAGTGAGAGAGAGAGAGAGCGAGAGAGAGATGGCATGGGACAAACGGACCTCACGCTTTCATCCTTCCGCTCCCTTTGATGTCCTTTGATTACTCTGCCCTCTGCTACATCCTCTTGTTCCCTCTCTTTCTCTCCACAACGACTCTCTCTTTCTCCCTCTTTCTCTCCCTCTCTCTGTGTACACCCACTCTGAAGCACTCTGCAGACCCAGGATGCTGATCACAGCACAAAAAGGAAATAATGGGTGAAGGGGCAGGGACAAGTTAGGAAGACAAACTTGTAAGGAATTATAGTTGCCCTGCCTGAGACAAATGCTGAAATAGCCACTTTGAGAAGGTGGTCTGCCTAATGATAATCCCATTATGGTAAGAAGAATGGTCCACAATCACCCACCAGCAGAGTTGACAAAGTCAACTATGTGAAAGCACCAAACAATTGTATGGCTTGTGGAAATAGGCCATTGAGAACCATCACAGGAAATGTGTCAAAGTAATTATCCTACAGGGAGACACACAGTCTCCCCAGACCTAGTTACCTGATCAGCTTAGTTAATTTACACAAAGAACATAGGAAGAGTCTTAACTGTATAAGTAGCGAGAGTTTTAGTTGCTTGTGGTTTAGACTAGCACTGCTGAATCCGGAGTATGGTTTCCATGCATTGTCACTGCTTTTTACTGGAATAACGTATGATTGCTGCATCAACAAAGAGACACTACGCACCCCTTTTCTTACAAACTTGACAGACTAAACACAAAAACAATCAGAGATGCTTGCATACAATAGCCCTTTGTATTGCTACAGGGATTCAGTATCAACCTAAATAAAAAACAGAGAACCTGTTTAGACACAAACTTGCACAGATGAATGTGTGTGTGTGTGAAGAAGTAGGTCAGTGGGCTAGAACACACACACACACACACACACACACACACACACACACACACACACTCACACACTCACACTCACACACCACGCTGTGATGGTGACCCCTACACCTTCCTGGACATACATTGCACTGCACTACCCGGATTACATCCTCCACTACATGACTATTCCATGGTCAACCTACACTATCCTACACTACCCTGGACAACGTGTACTGCACTGTTTGCATTGCCACTCTGTTTTTGTTTTTACTTGCACTAAGGACCATTCCCCAACTCAAACTTAACCTGTTCACTTGAATTACGGCAATGCACCTTATATAGACACGTCTTAGTACCCCCCCCCCCCCCTCCTAACCCATTTCAGTGAATGTTGTATGTATGTTGATGTGTGCAATATGGTGATTCGTCTTGATTCGTTTTGTAATGTGTATTTATTATGGGTAATGTGTATTATGTGTATGCTACAAGACACCTTAATTTCCTTCGGGATTAATAAAGTTACTCTACTCTACTCTACTCTACTCTACTCTACTCTACACACACACACCATCATATATCGGTTATTTGAATAGTTGTCATGTTATTGTGTTACTGTGTTACACTGGCTTTGGCAACACAGTACTTACATGCTAATAAAGCACTCTTTGAAGTTGAATTAGACACACACACTTAAAGGGGTCCTTCCATCGTTATTTTTATTCATATTTCTGTGTCGCCACTATGGTTGAATGCATTGTGCGTAGATAGGTTTAGCATGCTCTGATCCGCTCGTTTTGGTTAGCTTGACCCTTCAATGACCAGTAAAACCATGAGGGTCGAATTTCACGTCTTGGAGTGCTGCGTGCATATACTGCTTGTTGTGACCCACCACATTGTAAATAGAGCTACTAAAAGTGGTTTTTGACGGAAGGACCCCTTTAAAATATTTAAGTTTGCCTTAAATGTTTGATTAGAGCTTCCCCAGTCCACCTTTATGACATAATGACTGCATCTGAAAGTCCCATCCATTTCTTAGCTTTAAAAATCTCAAACTGACACACACACACTCTCTCTCTCACACACACACACACACACACACACACACATACGCACACACACACACACACACACACACACACACACACACACACACACACACACACACACACAAGGAGCACAAGTCTTTCCTTGGGGTCTAGGATGTCTTATCTGTCTGGGTTTATCACATGCCTATAGTCAGTCTTACCTCTGGAGGAGTGGATACAGTGTCAGAACAACATTTTGGTAACAGCTTCAGTAGGGTTTAAATAAGTAACATGTACCAGTTAAAACTCTAAACGGGAGATTTTTTTATTTAACCCTGGTGGAGGCTGCTGTTGAAAGATCCATTGCACATAAACAGTCAAAAAGAGTGTGCATTTAGTTTTCTTCTTTAATTTAGAGATATTCCAAGACAGCTCCTCTGTTCAAGAGTGCATTCCTTCATGAAGAGGGCAGAGGGATATCCACAGAGCTCCTCATGATCCAGGAACCCTTACATGTGACTTGTATTTCAGATAAGGACTCTCTCCTTCGCCCCTCCCCAACTCTTACTACAGCCAGAGTCCGAATGTTGCCAGCCCTGTTACATGACATGGCATGACCCAATCCCCCCCTAAGGTTAAGCAGAACAGCCCTCAGAGAAGTGAATCCAACTAATGTTAAACTACAGCACAAATCCAGTTCCCTCTTCCCTCTCTGCACCTACGATCTAGCATGTTGCCAAGCACCATGAGAGATCTGTTTGGCCATGCACATGTTTGGCCTGTTATCAGTGCCCTGACTGGAGCAACAATCTGTCAAGTGATGCCTATCTGGGAGAGTCAGTAGCCTAGTCAAACAGTGTAACCAACGCATTTTATTGAGGTGGAAATATAGAGTGGAGAGAGAGGCTTCTCAAGTTCAGCCAATACTTTCACAGATCATTTGGGATAGAGCCTACTGTCTACAGCAGACACAGGTAACCTTACTACAGTTCTCAGGAAATTAATGTTTTTTTATATTAAATGTTTATACAAATGTTGTACTAAGCAAGCAAGTCTGTACAGGAACAGTGTTCTTCTCTTTCATTTCTCATGTAGTCCTAAAACCTAAAACTTTGCTGCTATTTAGTTTTTGTTAATGTAACATACATATCTATTTTAAATGGTTCATGTTTTGATGAAAAACAATATTTCATATTTAAGCATAACAGTGACTCATTACATCTGCTGGCACTGGAGAGTAGTTCATCTGTATGTGTTTGTGTTTGTCTGTGTGTGTGTGTGTGTGTGTGTGTGTGTGTGTGTGTGTGTGTGTGTGTGTGTGTGTGTGTGTGTGTGTGTGTGTGTGTGTGTGTGTGTGTGTGTGTGCGTGCGCGTGTGTGTGTGTGTGCTCCATTGATCGATGTGTGTGCAGGTGTGCCTCTGCTTACATTAAAAAAATACTGGTACAATTTTCTTTAGAGTTTCAAATACAGAGTGTCCCATAATAACCCTCCTACATAGTGGTCTGTGTCCAGCCCAGGATCCGGATAGTGGATTTTTTTTTTAAGCTCTGTCAGATAGGGACAAGCATCTGACCATTCTTGCGTGTGATGTGACTTCAGCCTTTTACTTAAACCAACATTTAAGGCATAGCATAGTTGTACATCACATTTATAGTGTGCCATAGCTTTCAATAGGATTTTGGCTGAGTACGCTCACAGCACCCTCACATACGTGCAAACAAAATAGACTCTGTCTTTATTTTCTAGTTGCAGGGCGTATTCTGAGCACAAAGCACGGACAGAACACGTTCCGAACACGCATGCTGTGTGAATAGTCTAATCTGTTAATGTGCATTATAAACGAATACAGACAGAAAACAGACACTTGCTGTATATGGACAGCCCTTGGTGGGAATGGGGCCTAAGTAGCTTTCGTTTTTGATCAAAAAAAAACTACAGAGAGATGGCCCACTCCTCCAAACTTACTTAGTGCAGTTATACCCCATGGAGGGCTGCAAAGCAAAATTTTAAGTGCCTTTCATCCTGTTATAAGTTATTGAACCACTGACAGGATTTTGAAAAACATTATTTTATGGTTGAAAAAACTACTTAGTGTTTCTTTAAGTTAGCAATTAAGATACAGTCTTACCCATAGGATTCTTTAAAAAACAAATGAACTAAGAAAGACTCCATGAACTAAAAACACAACATGTGGGAGTGTAACCAAGGTCTTCCTGTGCAGTCCAGACCCAGTCTTGAACCCATGTTGTCACAGCAACTCTGGTATGGGAGACACACACGCTACCAAGTAAGCTAAAAGCCATGCTATTAGCTCAGTCAGCAGTGTATCCTTTTGAGGTGTCAAGGTGTTGTTGGGGAGGTTTGACTAATGTAATGCCAAGCTGTGCTAGTTGTCATTCATTACAGGAACCCTTCAACATTGGTGGGGAGTTTCTCAGAAAGCACTGAAGGTAGGGGTGAGTTCCCTCTTTTGGATGTTTTTTCCGTCCACACAGAAATGCATAATCCACCAGCATCTCTCATTGCAACTTTAAGTCTGAAACTGGTCTGTCCTTGTTGGGCCATTTTCAGATTAGCGCCACGTCAGTTCCAGGATTAGCTGTTATCTGGCTGTTATCTCAGCCCACTCTCCTGTGCTGTCTTCCCCTCTCTTCAGCAGCTCCCATGGACAACAGTCGGACCAGAAACACGGTGGGAGAGGGGA
>CM059265.1:35489852-35502352 GCA_030347295.1 Setipinna tenuifilis
GAAACATTTTTTATGGCCAACCATAGTGATGATGTGAGAAGCAACAACACTATTCACGTCCTATTGTGTGCTTTTATTGATATTGTTAACGGAAATAACATGTAAACGAACTGTATATACAGAGATTTTTGCAGTGCACTGGAATACTCTACATCACTTTAGAATGACACAGTATTTTGTTTTTGGTCATTTTTGTTAGGACAACAAAGGTTAACTATTAAACTTTTAAAAATACAGTGTTCTCATAATCCTCACTTTTTAAATTCTTCCTTCCCTTTAATAAAAAAAATCCAGTTTAGTGTTGAAACCCACTTGCGACGTCGTTGTCACACGCCTAAATAAAAATGAAAACTCTTTCACTGATATGCGCAGTGTGTTCTAAAATGGGCGTGGTGGGTCGCTTTGCGGTCATTATCAGACCGCGCATAAATGATCAACAGTGTGAGCGCGCACGGTGCTGTAAGTGAGCGAGTAGGAATTAATATGCGCTCCGGCGAACAGTAAGTGACGCGGGGTTACCAGGCAAACCCTAACGTGGGATGGAGTGACACAAACCTCCTGCTGCACCAAAGGAACTGCGCGGAAATCGTGGAAGTAAGTAAATGCAATGTCACTGAAGCGTTCTATATACTTACACCTCTGCTGCAGTGCGACCGGATTAATATCCTGTTGCTTGCAGCATTCTGTGCCGCAGGGGTTAGAAATCAGTAGTTTGAAACTCTTTCATCCAGTGAGTTGGTGTCTAGTCACTGAGGTTAGGAATACAACCGATGGTTTACACGCTGCATGCTAGCGTTGGTCTCTCTTACCGTGAATCTCTTGAGTGCTTCGAGTTTTGGGTATCGGGCCAGGTGTAATATCGATCCCACACACTCTTCGCTCCATCTCAAATCACGGATAAATCTTTGCTTCCGACTAATGGACCAATATGGGCTAGATAAGCTTATTGTGTCAAAGTTCATAAAGTCTAATAAGCAATGCTGTACTGTAAGAGGCAATATTGAGTTTTTTTTCTTTTAAAAATATTTGTTTCTAAAACTAAGTTAATCACTTTTGTAAATAGTATGTCAATGTGTGTTGTGATCATGATCGCTTTAGCAGCAACATTAGGGATCTGAAAAACATAGAAAAGCTTCTGTTGTTATAGCATCATCATCATAGAGGCATGAGAGGATGGCAAAAGGTGGTCCTTGTTTTGTAAAAGCATGGTTTAATAGGCTTGAACCCTGTTCAACCTTTACTGAACTTAAGTCCAATCATACTTTATGTGACATATGAACATGATGCTGTTGATATTTGTTGATTTGTATTCACTTAGAGTTTTAATAGCTCCAAAAACTTAATTGTCAGAGGCTGACTGAGACATGAGTTTTCTTGGGTTTGTTTGCACACCATGCTGTGTGTGTGTGCGTGTGTGTGTGTATGTGTGTGTGTGTATGTGTGTGTGTGTGTGTGTGTGTGTTTTGAATGCATCTGTGTACATGTGTGTCTGCTGTGCATGTCTGTGTCTGTGCATGTACAATGTTGTATGAAGTACCTGAAAGCCTTACTTGAGTATGAGTACAGATACCTCAAAACTTTTAGTTGAGTATCGCTTTGGTAGGTATTCAAGTCACCCACAAAAGCGATACTCAACTAAAAGTTTTAAGTAAAAGTTAATAAAATAAATAAAGTCTGTTTAAATCATTAAGTCTACATCAAACTTTAAACATTGTCATAGCCTAAAAAATACAAAAAGTGCTGTTCCTTTCCTCACATTTCTGTTTGTTTCTTTATTTTTGAGTGTACTGATCACCCTTAAAGATAAAGAGAAATCTTAAACCGTAAACTTTGAAAGCTAAAACAAGTATAAATACTGTGAAATAAAATAGCAAGCAAGTCACAATTAAAAAAGATGCATACTTCACATATAATGAAAATGCATATATTTAGCACAAGGAAAGTAAAGAAGTAAAAGTTAAAATTCACTGAATTATAACAAGTCAAGTAAAGATAAGCCCCAAAGCATACATAAGTACTGCAGAAAAGTATTATGATTTCATTAATACGCATGTGCATGTGTGTGTGTGAGAGTACATTTTTGGGCTCTTTGTTTTTGTTGATGTTGTTGTCAGAGAGGTGAGGAAGTTTGTCTGGTTGGAGCCCAGAGGTTGTGTCGGCTTATCTGATTAGGTCCCTTTGGCTAATGGAGCGGGGTGGTGTTTCCATGCCCTGAGCCACAACCTGTAGCTTTTGAATTGTGGTGGTGTAGCATGGCACCAGCCAAGCTTCTAGCCAAGTCTGGCCCAGATGTGGCCATGATCTGGTGCCAGACACACACACAAACACACACACACACGCACGCACACACACACGCACGCGCACACACACACACACACACACACACACACACACACACACACAGTGATATGGCTCTAAACTGGCCCAGATGTGGCTCTGACCTGGTGCCAGACACCCTCACCAGGGCTGCGCTTATTCTTGACATGCAAAGACATGACAACATTCATAGAAGAGTTACACTTGACTTTCATGCTGTCCATTGTCATTCTTAGTGTTCTTAGATTATTTCTAAGGACAATATTGGGAAAATATTCTGTCCTGCTCTTGACTTCAGTTTATGGCACAGACACACCTCTTCACCTGTTTTTGATAATAGGTAATTGTATACTTCAGTATATACGGCAGTATACTGTAAAGCTTTCATGTTGACTCCCAAGGTCCCCCTCTGCCCCTCCCCCTCCCTTGCCTCCTCCGTAAACCCAAGTGACATTTCCCTGACCCATATTGATGTCCTTTTACTGTCCCTGAACATTGGTAGCCAGCTGGGACTTGTTGATCTACTTAGACGGAGGTGTATGTAAAAGGCCATTACCAGGGCATGAACAAACAGTGCCTGACCACCACCGCAATCAGCTGCTCAGTCAGCTGTGTCACCGAATCCCCCCGCACCCCTTGTTCCCTGCACCCCTGCCCCCACCCCCCTGCTCCCAATAAACCCTGTGCACCTGCACCTCCAATTAACACTGTTTTATTTTGACCTATTGAACCCTATTGTCAAGTTTTAAAGGAACGGACAGAACTGAACAAAGCTCTGCATACAAAGTCTTTTCTTCAGAGAGAAGGGTGGAAAAGAAAGCTGTGCTTGGTTCTTGGGTGACTTTGATTTAATCGGGTGACTTTGAGTAAATGGATGCACTTGGGCGGGTGCCATAGGAAAATGGGGTGGTACCTCAGGTCGGTCAGGTAAGCTGTCTGACCATTATGGCATTATATGTGCCTCTCTCAGGGCACTTGTGTTGACCAGACAGTTAATGATTTAGCCAGATGCTAATGCAGCCTCACGCTCACAGTAGTGGTTGCCCAGCAGCGGAAGAAAAGACATAGGCCAGTTACTAGGGGACAGTGGCTGGGCACCTCATCTAAATGTAAACACATAACTAAAACAAGCTACAGTAAGCTACAGTAAGACACTTACATATAGTACACTTACATATATATATATATATATACATACATACATACACAAATGTATACTTTTGTAAGTATATATTTATATATATATATAAATAAATGTGTGTGTGTGTGTGTGTGTGTGTGTGTGTGTGTGTGTGTGTGTGTGTGTGTGTGTGTGTACACAGCAATGTCAATAATATTTAAAAATATTTGTAGGTGTTAAAAAGACGTGAAATATGAGAGGAATTTAAAAAAGATGTTTAAGTAACAATAGTTTAGAAAAGTAGTGTTTCACACTTTTTGGTTTTTTGTTTCTTTTGTAGGGAATATGCCTGGCCTAAGGAATCGGTCCAACTGGGCACCTCTGCTCCTGAAAGCATCCTGCATCAAGTCCTGTGCCAATGGCTGTTCTCTGGGCATCACTGCCCACCTCACCTATGCCAACATAGACCCTGAGCCAGTGGAGGGTGAGCTGAGCTGATACTGCAATTGTTTTTTCTGAGTTGGTATCCCTTTGTTCTGAATGAGTATTTAGCATTGCAGTGGATATGCATACATTCCTGCATGTTCAAAGGAAATGCAGAGAGAAAACATTTTCCCTGCTATTATTTTTTCATTCCTTCTCTTTGACACTTCATCACCTTCTCTGCACTCTTTGTATACATACAGTCTACTCTCTTATCTCATCCTTTTTTCTTCCTTCTTTCTCACTCCCCTCCCATACTCTCACCTTTTCTGCCCGTCCCCTCCCCTATCTTACTGTCCTTGCTTGCTTGATTTGCAAAATGCTGCCTTATTGCACACAAATGATCATTCTAGAAATGATCTGTCAGAGATCTAGAGTGGTGAGACAAAGTATTGTTACTCATTTATTGTATATTCTGATTCTGATATTGGCCTGTTGTGTCACTTTCCCACTTTCTTGCATCTGGGTGTTGTGTCCTATTTCATTCTGTGCACCTGACTGCAAGACAAGTTTCACTTTGGGACAATAAAGTTAATGGTCCTTTCTGTCTTTTCCCTTTCTACATTCTATCTGTAACCTCTCCTCCTCATCTTCACGTGTCCCTCCTCCCTCCTCCTCCTCCTCCTCCTTCCTCCTCCTGTTCCCATTCCGGTGTTGCCCAGGCGTGTTCGTGTACCCGCTGGCGGAGAAGGAGGTGGTGGTGGGCTTCGAGGCGAGTATTGCCGGCCGCGTCGTCAGCGTGCAGATCCAGAGCCGGGGCAAGCTGGAGGACTGCTGCCTGGACTGCTGCCCCACCTCCGCCCTAGACGCCCCCTGCACCAGCAGCAAGGACTGGTGCTGCTGCGGCAACTCCAGTCAGGACATGCAGTGCACCAATGGTGAGGGCAAAGAGAAATCATTTACAATAACAACACATAAAAAGCCTTTATACATGCACACACACACACACACACACACACACACACACACACACACACACACACACACACATATATATATATATATAATATGAATATGACATATTTTATTATAGAAGTAGAAACAGTAAGATAATATGGTTACACTTTATTTTACTGTCCCTGTTACATCATTTATGTACAGTGTAACAAAGTGTGTAACAATATGTAACATTATGTACTTACCATAGAGTTAAGGTTAGGCTTAGTGTATGTGCAATGTAAGTACATAGTATTACATGCCATTAGATGTAGATGCACTAAAAAGGAACCATAAAGTAAAATGTATCAATGATAATAAGAATAAGCTTAAGAGTAAGTGGAGATATAGTACATACATATTTCATAATATATGTATATCAGATGTGATGGGGGTTCTAAACAAATCCTAGATAGCAATTGGTTAGCAATAGTTAATGTATCAAGTATGTTACACCCCACCCTTAGCTGGACCTAAGGGGGCAAAACAACAATCCACCACTGACCCTAGTGATAACAGACAACACCTTCAAAATATTTATTAATAATTAATAATTATTAATTATTATTAATAATTAATAATTATTAATTATTAACATTGGGACAAGCACAAGGCACCAGAAAGACAATCACAAGATCACCTGAGCAGGTAGAGAGAGTATGGGAGAAGCAGAGGGACACACAGCACTGGGGACACAACCAGCCATAAAGAGTATTGGATTTAAATGAAAATTCAAGAAACCCATTCATACTCTGTTACACTGGCATTCCCACTACTCATTTCCCAACCGAACACAAGCATAGGTCAGCTTTATGAGAACATTAGAGAAAAGATTTTTACTTTTAATTATCAAAGATTGAATCCGACGAGAAGGACGGCAGTACAACACCCTGCTTCAAGCTTTTACTCAATCACTTTGACAATTATTGAACAGTAATCAACCTAATACATTTATGGACAGTGTGTGTGTGTGTGTGTGTATGTGTGTGTGTGTGTGTGTGTGTGTGTGTGTGTGTGTGTGTGTGTATGTATGTGTGTGTGTGTGTGTGTGTGTGTGTGTGTGTGTGTGTGTGTGTGTGTGTGTGTGTGTGTGTGCGTGGGCGTGCGTGCGTGTGTATGTCTGTGTGTGTGTGTGTGTTTGTGTGTGTCTGGGGGTTGTGTCAGATGCCATTCTTCTCACACTGATTAATAGGAAAGCTGATTGTTCATTCATCATGGGTGACCATGAAGGAACACTTGATGCATGCAAGTGTTGTTCCTCTCACTCAATCTGTAGAAGCCAAAGAGCAGGTGATTTAAGGTGAAATAATTGCATGCATCATTAATAACAATAACTACCGTGTTCATAGTTATTAAAAATTATAGGAACTTCTGTAATTAGTTAAGCACCAGTGAAAGCCTTTGTCAATCTTAAATGTATTAGTTTCGTGTCGCTGAGACCTGCAAGTGGAAAGTAAAAATACACACACTTACTATTTAAAAAATTAAACTGCAAAGGTTTCAGTTCAATGAGTAAATACATACTTGTAACTTACAAGTTGTAAGTGTAAATATTTAATTAGAAATGAAGTGGAATGACTTAAGACAGCATTGGATGAAGAAAACATGACATTGGACAGAAGAAACTAATGACTGAGCAACAAACTTATTTCATTTCACTCATTTCACAGGTCTCAGGCTTGGGCTTGTCAAACCCTGGCTTGTCAAACAGTTATACTTGTTACATTACGTTAGCCTCATAGCATAATCAAGTCATATTTCAATGGTTTTAGGCGGTTATGCAAGATGATGCAGCAGTAGTAGGAGAGTAAAGTTAGGTAGATATCTCAATTTGGCCAAAAGATGACTTAGGCAATTATACTATGAGGCTAACGATTAGTTGTTCTGCCAGTAACTTTTTTCTTTATCGGGATATCTGATGAGTCCCATGCTCTTTGCCACTATGCTCAAGGTCACCTTATCCTGGATGAGGACTTGGAGAGGGGGACCTTCATCGTCAGCACGGGACTCATCGGCTCCATGGAGATCGTGTCTATCGTCATCAGCACCACTCAGGAATTACCCACCCTCGAGAATGGAGCGATCCATCTTGTGTACCCCACAGTCCTAACGCCAATAGTGAGGGCACGGATGGTGCCAAGCAAGAGTGAAAGTGGGGGACGCTCAGAGGAAAATGGGTATGGCTAATTTCTGATTCACCGAGAAGGGAACATATCGAATAGCATTATGCACCAACATGTTAACATGTAGACATGTGTGCATACCAGTACGTTGGGTAAACCCTTACATTTTGCATTGTAATTTAATGTTGAAATTACTTTGAGTATCACCCGAGCATTACAGTTTTTTTTACAAATGGTAAAACTCAATTTCTAAAAAATCTTACACCATTTTCTCTAAACTTTAAACACAAATTGCAGTTGTCCATATGCATTTCCCAAAACTCCTGACTCCGGTTGCAAAAGTGCACTACTGCCTCAAAACAGTTTTACGTGATCAAAACCAAACCCTATCCTCAAAACAGAAACAACACTGTCAAAATGAAATCACAAAATGAAATCACTAGTGTTTGTCTATTCCCCTCACATTCAGACTCTCTGTCCTCTTTGTCTCTGATTGGCAGCCATTTTCAAGCTGTAACCTTCAACAACCTGGTGGCTCTCTCAACTGGCTTATATTGGTGGTGTCAGCTCAAGTAAATTCAATAATGACTCGTTGTGCTTAACTTGGCATTTGTGCTCTATTTGTGATTAAATATCAAGAAGAATGTTTACCATTTTGCATCACATGTTACATAATGCAAAATGTGTTTTAAGAATAAGAATGTGTTTAGAGTTTTGCAAAGAGGAGTCAGTGAGTTTTGCATATTGTGTTCTACTATGTGAAAATTGTTTAAGGTATTGACAAAAGAGTGAGCAGTTGTGAGAAATATTTTAAGCAATTTAGAAAGTTGTTTAGCCAATAGGTTTTTGTGCTTTAACAGTTGAGAAAAACTGTACAAGATAAGTATTTTTGGTTATATACAGTAAACCAATTTCATTGCATGTCCTCTCTACCCAGTATGTCTATGCATGTGACAATAAACGTATAAAACAGATGCTATGTTTTACATGCAAAATTCTCACTGTTCTGAAACCTACCCTTCATCCAAGATCAACCAGCTGTTTCAGCTCGGGCCCTGGCAAACCGGACCGGCTGCTGGGGTCCAGTCAGCAGTGCGTCCACACCATCTTCACCAGCCCTGCTACCAACCTCTCGCCTTACGAGTTCAGCTTCAACCTACTGGTCAGAGGAGCCTGTCTGCTGGCAGGTACACACACATGTAGACACACGCACACACACACACACACACACACACACACACACACACACACACACACACACACACACATATGCACACAGACACACACGCACACACACAAAAAGCACCCCAAATCTGACATCCAAAGAAATGCTTGATATTCAAACACTAAAGCTAACATGAACAGTTTTCTTGTGACAAATGCAACCCTGCTTCTGTTCATCCAAAGCATACATACAGCTCTGCTACTGGTTTTACTGTTTGGCAACCATCCAAAAAATATGTCCATTTCATAGGCAGTATAACCAGTTGTGCAATATCGTTAGCTTGATAGCATAATTGCCTAAGTCATTTTTTGGTCAAATTGAGATTTTTGCACAACTTTACTCCCCTACCACTTCTGCATCATCCTGTCTGTCTACCTATGTCATTGGACAATCACAACACTCATAAAAGTAAAAAAAACATAGCTGCCTAAGTCATTCATTTGACTTAGGCAGTTTTAACATTGGACTTAGGCAGTTTTTATACAATCAATTTGACTTAGGCAGATTATGCCTATGACTTAGGCAGTTTTACCATTGGATTTAGGCAGTTTTTATACAATCAATTTGACTTAGGCAGATTATGCCTATGACTTAGGCAGTTTTTCTGAGAATATAAAATAAACAGTACATCTTCTCAGCCATTTTGCATACATCAAAACTGCCTAAGTCACTTTTATATTCGATAAAAAAAATGATGTTCGGTTTTGTTCTTTTTCCAAACTTTTTCTCACATCTACATGAATGTTCTGTGAAAATATCAATAAAAAATATGCATGTGATTTTTAGAAAATGTGTTTTTTCTTGTTTTCCAAAAACACAAAAAAATGACTTAGGCAATTATGCTATCAAGCTAACGATATAAAAGATTTCATATGATAGCTACTTATAATGTAACAGCAAAATAGGGATCGTCCTGGGGCTTCATCTCAGAAAGAATCCCTCGAATAGAGGCTGCAGCAGCCAGTCTCTTGACTATGATTCAGAGAGAGGCACAATTGGCTGTGACATTGGCAGGTATGAGATATATAGCCCTGAGCACTAGCCAGGGAGGGCAGCATGACCAAGCACAGAGAGGGAATATGGTGTGTGTGTGTGTGTGTGTGTGTGTGTGTGTGTGTGTGTGTGTGTGTGTGTGTGTGTGTGTGTGTGTGTGTGTGTGTGTGTGTGGATTTGTGTATGTGTGTGTTAGTGTGGGGGAACATATATGTGTGTGTGTGTGTGTGTGTGTGTGTGTGTGTGTATATGTGTGTGTGTGTGTGTGTGTGTGTGGGCGTGGGTGTGTGTGGAGGGGTGGTGGGTGGTTTATAAGGGGTCTGGCTCGGCGCCTGGATTCCCGGCTCCACCAGCAGATCTGGAGACAGAGAGAAAATTAAGCGCTTTAATCAAACCCCAGTAGGCACTGTATGCCTGTGGAAGTGAACAAGGCACTACCCCAGTCCCACTGTAAGGGCTAAATCATACACATTGTGTTAGTACAATAAGGTATGTTTACATGTTTCCAATAGCTTTCATATAGACGGGCTTTTTGATGGAACGTATCTCACATAATTATACATTTTAAAGTAAATAAATAAATAATGATATTTGTGAACAGAAAATTATATAATTCAGAGGTAGGCTACATTAAAGAGGCTGCTACAAGTGTTCATAATTGCTGTGTTAATGATTTTATAAGATACTGCTCTATAATTAAACAGCACATCCCTACACAAAGTAGGGAAAGAAGAACCTTCTTAATAGAGAGTGTGGATCCAAAAAGCCTGGTTAGTCCATGCTTGGAGTCACCTGGTCCCTGCCCTCTACTGCCCATCCCTACCTTGTGAAAGCCAATTTGTAGTCCAGCCACTTGACAAAAACATGGTGTTGTGGACACATGTGGACTTTCATAGCTCTGTGCTGGTAAACCCATCTGAACAAGTGTGCATGTTGCTGATGTTCAAGATAATACTAAAGAACGGTGAACTTTGAGTTGCTATTTAATCAGACTAGGTGACAATGTCTGGACTAATTTAATTTTCTGATGTATGCCAGAAGCTCTGCTCTGCCACTGTCTCTGTCTCTTTCATGCCATGTTCTGTTGACACTTGTCGCCTGCACTATAAATTGCTAATCAGAGCAGGTGACAACATCTGAGCTGTTTTAATTTTCTGATCTGCTCTGCTCTTCTCTGGAACACAAATGTCAGACAGAAATGTTGACCCTTTCATATTCTGTTGAGCAGAACACTTGAGTGTGATATTGTGTATAGAGCGAGATATTGACCACTGTGAGGAAAAAAGGGTGCCCCCCTACTCACAAAATCCATTTTAATCTCTGCTGTTACTATTACCCTTACTGCTACAGCAGGCACTATTTTCAAAAGCAACATAATATAAATATAATAAAATAAACAATATATAATATAATATATAATATAATATAATATAAAACCAGCACATTACAACCAAAACAAAATCCCCCCTGCTCCACCCTGTACCTGCAGGTCTGGAGAGCCCCACCCACCCACTGCGGGCTGATGCCGACCCCAGTGCCCAGTCCGCCTCCGTCACCTGCATCACGCTGGCCGAGGAGCACCCTTACAACCGACACCTGGAGATCATTCTCCACCTGAGTGGTGAGCCTCACCTACACCCACACCTGAGACAACAAACACCTGGAGACTGAACCAAAAGGGCTGGTTATTGCTTCTGCATTTTCTGCTCTTTACTAGATTTAAAAGTTCTCTCCAATGCTTTCTTTATCTAATTGTTCCCATATTATTCTTAACAATTTGTCAGTGTCAATTAGACAGTGTCATAACAGAGAACCAAAACGGTATAGGTTTTAGTATGTGGCTTTCTTTTGGCATTAATAAAGTAAAGCGATTATCACTCTATGACAGAGCCTCACAGCCCATTGGTCATCCTGGAAAGGGGCCGGCTTACTTTTAGCCAATACGAGCAGCAGATCAGTGCCCGCCGTGACTTCATTCGCTGTGCTCGCAAGGATCCTGAGTCAGAAAAAAAGGTGATGCTCGCATGTCTTATTTTTCCCTGTTAGTCTCTCTTCATAAGCACAGCATGTGTCCATATGTGTCCATGCACACTTGCATGTGTGTACGTGGCATTAATGTTTTTCTGTGTGTGTGTGTGTGTCCATACACACTTGCAGACAGACAGACATACAGGCAGAGAGACAGCATGTGTGTGTAATGCATGTGTGTATGCATTGTACATATACTCTATGTGTATCTCTGTGTGACTTTCTCTCTGTGGTGCCTGTCCGAGTTAAAGCTGCATGCCCTGTCTGAGTGTTTTTTAATGTTATGTCCAGAGGTGTCAATTTTGTGTTCAGAAAGTAAAAACCCTGCCATATATTTGACTTAAACGGCTCTTAACCAGCTGATGCTAATGAGCACACAAATCATCGGACAGGTAGATCAGCTGATCAGTGAAGTCACCTGTACAAAGTATACCGGTAGACGAAATACATGACAGGATTTTTCACTCTCTGAAGTTGGGATTAACACTACTGGTTATGGCCCTGCAGATGGAGTTTGTGAGGAAGCGCTACCACAAGGACATCCTAAGCAGCCCGGTCCTGATGCTGAACTTCTGCCCGGACCTGCTGTCAGAGCCACCGCCGCTGCAGCGGGCGTCACGGGAACTCCTCTTCCTAATCGACCGCAGCGGCAGCATGAGTGACCACAACATCTTCAAGATCAAGGCAACGACCACCCTCTTCAGTGTTACACATCACTGTAGGCGTAGCAGGGGGGTTAAGGGGGTCCTGACCATCCCACCCCCCCAAAAAATCAGGTCCAGTCATAATACAACCCCCCCCACCCACAAACACACACACACACGCACACACACACGCAAACACACACACAGACACACACACACAATCACTAAATCACATGTCACTTTACCTTCAAGCATGTCTGGATTCAAAACCCCCCTGTTACCTAGAGTTATGCCCTTGCACATCACTCTTATTTTCTCGTCTGGCCTTCTTTTACAGTCTCCTTGCTACAATGTGTTTACAGAGGGGCTTACAGAGTTGTCCTGTCCTGCATGTTCCTCTGCTCACTACATTATGTTTGCAGAAGTGCTTACAGGGTTGTCCTACGCCATGTTTACAGAGGGGCTCACAGGGTTGTCCTGTCCTTTACAGAGGGGCTCACAGGGTTGTGCTGTCCTTTACAGAGGGGCTCACAGGGTTGTGCTGTCCTGCTGTTCTCCCTCCCCCACAGGAGGCCATGCTGGTGGCCATCAAGAGCGTTCCCCCCGCAACCATGCTCAACATCATCGGCTTC
>CM059265.1:35507352-35564852 GCA_030347295.1 Setipinna tenuifilis
GGCATTAATGTGGTACTTTCTGCATATAGGGAAAAGAATTCCTTCTCATCGTCCTCTAGAAATATGATATTAATACATCTGGCTCTGTAACTGGGACTGTAACATTATGACATAAACTATTCTGACCAGTGATGGTAATTTTGATACCACAGATGAATAAAGAAATGTGTCAACTTAAAAAAATGTTATGTACAATATCCTTATTATTATTCAGATTCCTTCAGTTAAATTGTTGCTTGGAGAGAAACTGTACATTGTGTAAATGAATAAACAAACAAACAAACAAATAAATGAATAAACAAATCCGGTAACACTTTCTATGAACCTAGTGTTCATAATGCACTATAAACACATTCATTAAGAGTTATAACACATTTATGAGGCTTTATAATGATTGACATAAGTGTTCACAACTATTTATATATACTCATGACTGCATTCATAAGGCATTATAATGCTGTGCTATAGGCATTTACAACTTAAATATTATAACACATTTATGAGGCTTTATAATGATTGACATAAGTGTTCACAACTATTTATATATACTCATGACTGCATTCATAATGCTTTATAATGCACTGTGTCACTTTAAGTTGTAAATGCCTATAGCACAGCATTATAATGCCTTATGAATGCAGTCATGAGTATATATAAATAGCTGTGAACACTTATGTCAATCATTATAAAGCCTCATAAATGTGTTATAACTCTTAATGAATGTGTTTATAGTGCATTATGAACACTAGGTTCATAGAAAGTGTTACCACAAATCCTTTTGTTTTCAAACAGCCCTGGCTCTTTAAATGGCAACAAACACTGTGGCTCAGACTGAACCATAAACAATCCAGCCAATCAATATGTTCCGTCAGGAGCACAGGGTGGCTGATTGGCTGTTAGATTGACACATCAGCAAACCAATGCTCCGAATCACAGACACTGCCTTTGATCTCCTATTTATCCCGACAGTAAAAACACTAAAAAGAAATCTCCCTGCTCCTCTCTGCCACAGGTGAGAGGACGCTCCTACAGAGGTGCGTCTCGTGGCTCCCTGGGCTCCGTGTTTGGGCAGGTGCAGGACGAGCTTCCCAACCCGTGTGAGCTCCTGCAGCAGCTCCTGGTGCTGCCGGGGGAGGAGGAGGACCTAGAGGAGGCCCTGAAAGAGATCTCCAGAGAAATCTCCTCCGAGTTCTCCTGCGCCAAAGCCTCAGACGTCGACAACAACAGCACAAGTAACAGCCTGCCTTATCCTCCTCCTCCTCCTCCTCCTCCTCCTCCTCCTCTTCCTTCTCCTCCTCCTCCTCCTCCTCATCATCATCATCTTCATTATCATGCCCTCCACAAACACAGATTAACACACATGCACACACGTGCACACACACACCTGCACACACTTGGACACACACACATACACATACACACACACACTCACACAAACACAGACACAAATCCACATCTCTTATCTAAGGAAATATCCAAGCATTCTTTTTAGGTAGACCCTGTAATAATCCAGTTCTGCACTGTGCCCTTCTGTCAGTATTGGACCTGGACTCCTACAGTGATGTGCGGCAGCGGATCGAGGACGCGTCGTACGTGCAGAACCAGTACGTTCTGACCCACTGCTCCATCAGCAGTGACCGTGGCCCGCTCTCCGCTTCCCCCGCCTCGGACTGGACCAGCGTGGCGCTGGACACAGGCTCTCTGCCGCAGGGCCTGGAGAGGGTGCCCCCCCCAGAACCACGGGGCCTCTCCCGCTGGGAGTCTCCCTGGCAGCACACCACCCCTGCAGACAGCACCGAGCCCAGCACTGGGCAGGTAGGGGTTTTTAGAAGTTGACCCAATACTCAGCTGTACTACACAGAAGAACGTCAGATTAAATATATATATAAAAGAGTAATACAAATATTAAACTCAAACTATAGTTGGTATGTATGTATGTATGTATGTATGTATGTATGTATGTATGTATGTATGTGTGTATGCATGTATGTCTGTTTGTTTGTATGTTTGTCTGTTTGTCCATATATCTATCCATTTATTGACCAGTGATCAGTCATGATGTCATTTTAAGAAAATCTTCATATGGCATTTTTTGAGGATGTTCTGGCTTTATTTTGTTTTGTTTTGCTTGTACTTATTTGTTGATTCCTTCATCACTGCCCTCCTACAGGCTAGTCGGCTATCGGACAGGGAGGAGTGTCGCCGCAGGCAGAAGGCACTGGCGCGTTGTGCCATGTCCGCGCGCAGCTTCTCGTCTCCGCAGGGCGAGCTGGACATGCACAGGTTGCGGCGGGCGCTGGAGAAGGTCTCCTTCGACCAGGCGGTGGGGGGCCGACTGGAGGAGAGCGACAGCGAGACGCAGCCCAGCTCCAGGGGGGCCCTCTCTCGCAGGAGCCTCACTGACTCTAGTGAGAACACATGCACGTGCACATACACATACACACACACACACATACACACAAACACACATGTAAGCTAGGTCTTCTGGCTCAGTCCAGACCCAGTGTCAAACCCACGACCTCACAGCAACTCCAGTGTGGGAGACAGACATGTTACCAAGGTATCAGTAGAGCAGAGGTTTCATGAGGGAGGCTTACTACCATCCATTCTATGCTGAGCTGGCATTCGTTACACACTCACTCACACACACACACACACTCACACACACACACACACACACACACACACACACACACATTTACACAGTAGATAGGGTATAATACATTTGAAACAGGCAACCAATTTAATGTAACCTGCCACACATACTGTAAGTCCATACATACAATGGTGGTCTGCAAGTTACTCTCTTACTCTTCCAGTGATACTTTTTTGCATCTCATTATATCAGGTTAGTACTCCTGTTTTTGGCTCTCTATATTCAAGCCAAAAGTAAGGATGGTGGGCATGGTCTCTCTCTTTCTCCCTAACTTTCTCTCTCTCTCTCTCTGTCCCTCTCTCTCTCTCCATCTCACTCTCCCTCTCTCTCTGTCTCTCTATATCTTTAAAAAACAGATGGCCTGCTGTTCCCAGCCTCCCCTCTGGACTGGGACGGCTTCACTGACCCTGAGTGCCTTTTTGCGGCTGCGCCGTCAGACGAGTCCCCTGCTCTACAGGCCCGGTCCCTCATCCACGGGTTGCTGGGCGGGCGGCCCGTGTCCTGGGAGGTCGCTGTGGACCTGAGCCCCCTCTGGGCCCCACAGAGCCCCGTGCCTGCCACCGCCGACCCCTGGGGAGAGATTGTGCATCAGCTGGCTGCTCGCTCCGTGATCAGAGACTTTGAAAACATGGCGGAAAAGGAGGCCGACATTGAGCATGGTGGGCATTATCTGTGTTTTATTTGTCTTGGTTCCTTCCACGACCTCTGTGTTTTTATGAAGAATATGTATCCTAACGAATCTTATCACACACATACAGACTGGCATAAGAGGTTAAAGCTTCAAGTTTTAAAATGGGAACTACTGCCACCTGCTGTTTAATAACACAGACTGCATCATTGCCATATCTGTCTGCCTTGTGCAGGGCTTTCTAATAGGCCCATATTTGGACACACTGTAAAAAAAATGTTTATGCTGTGGTGGAGAACACATGAAAATAAGTTGATAATTGGTAATTATCAGTCAAATTATCTATTCAAGAGACATTCTCTCAATGACTCAATGAGACATTATGAGACTTTTTAACTATATCTGCTTTTAGTGCCTTAGTGATAATGAGACCGTACAGGTCTCACAGCTGAGTATAACCCATGGCAGCTCTCTCCACCAGGCCCAGCGAAGAGGTACAGGATGAAGGCCATCCAGACCAGCAAGAGCTGTAACATCATATGCATGTACACCTCCTTCACTGCCACTGACTCCAACACCACCACCACCACCAGCAAGGGACTGAAGGACGGACTACAACCCCTCAGTACAGGTAGCACAGGGACTGCTATGGTCTCTTGCCACACAAACTGCATACAATGTTATATTATAACGCACAGGTAATCACACATTGTGAAACATAACTGTAATATAATCATGTATTTTACATTATGTTGTCACCAAATTAGACAAATGTCCTACAGACATCTCTAATTTTGTCCCTTGTTGCTGACAAAAATATTTTGGTATTAGTTTTATTTTTGTTTGTAGAGATTTTTGAATTGCCAATATTCACTGGTAATAAAGCATTTAAAATATGTCCCATATTTTTGGACTACCCTGTACAGTATGTCACAAAAGTGAGTACACCCTTAACATTTTTATACTTTTTAAATTATATCTTTCCATGGGAGAAGTCTAAAGATATAACACTTTTACAATGTAAAGTAGACCTACTTTACATTGTATCAAAGTGTTATATCTTCAGACTTCTCACATGGAAAGATATAATAAAAAAGGTACAAAAATATGAGGGGTGAACTCACTTTTGTGACATACTGTATATATTATTTTGTATTGTTATGAAAACAACTTGTTGGTAAAAGAGTCATCATAACTAAATCATAAATGTGAGTTGTCTGTGTCCTCTCCTCTGAGTTATCTTGTGGTTTAATGTTGGTGTTCCTGCTGTTAGCTGCCAGCAGGAAAAGTAACTGTGCTGTAACACTGCCCCAGTAACCCTGTAATCGTGTCCCCTCTGTAGCAGGGGTGCGTTTTGGGGCGCGGCGCAGCTCCCACGCCAGCAGCCGCAGGCAGAGGTCGTACTCTGTGGGTTTGGGGCGCAGACCCTCCAGCCGGGACAGCGAGGAGCTGGAGGACAACTTCGCGTCCACAGGTACGTCACCTATTGAGCTCTCACACCCACCAGCAGAGGGGTCAGTCTGGGCTTCAGAAAGTAAAAACCCTGGTGTGTGTTCGATCTGATATGGCTGAAACAACAGTAAAACCTACTTGACTTGACTTGAAGTAACGCAGCCCGGTATGTGGATGATTAGTTTTAGTGGTGCTGTGTGTTGTCTTTGCCCCCCCCAGATCGGGACGACACCCCTGCCTCCCCCTGCAGCCTCACCTCCTGGGACAGCAGTAAGTCACTCTGCGAGGGTCAGCCACGCCACCTGTGCTGCATAGATCACAGCCTCAGTGCTGGTCATGAGAACAGCTAGAATAGCTATAGAGGCAACGTGTAATATCTATGTGAACATTGAAACTGGGGAAAATGCCTTTAATGTTGGGATACTGCCCAGTCAAACGTTGTTGTACATATAATAGTGGTGAGGCTTTTATCTACTATGTTAATAGGAAGGAGCAAGACACTTAGTCACAAGACAAAGGAGGTGTTATTAAGTGAATTTCCAGTCTAAACTTAATTTGACAAAATATGTAGTTGCTGGCTTTTGGCTTTGTTAGGCAGAAGTGAGTGGTGTGCAATGTAACCATGAGCATAGTTTCCCCAAAGAAAAAATCTTTGTCACAACAATATCTTTTATTTATGACATGGAAATAAAAATGAGATTTCACTGCCTTATCCCAAGAGTTAGAATAGTTAGAATAGATTTTCAGGGCTAGTTAGAAGTATTTTGATATGGTGGTATGTGAAACCTGAGTTTACCATTCAGCTGCAACTATACCAGTCGACTGGACTGTTGTTGCATTGGTGGCATGGATGTGAGAGGGAAGTGATGATGATGAAGACAACGATAACGACAACGGTGGTGATGATGATGATGATAATGATGATAATGATGATGATGATGATGATGATGATGATGATGATGATGATGATGATGATAACTACTCTCTCAGGCACAGGCCCCAGTGCACACCCAGCCAGCCCCTCCAACACCTCCACCCGCTCGCAGCGCTCCATAGAGAGCAAGTCTGTGGAGAGCTTCTTCGGCTCCAGGTGAGAGAGCACGCCACGACGGCACTGCTTGGGTCGAGGCCCTCCGAAGCTCAGCTCCACCTCCTCACCTCAGCAATACAGTCATCCAGAGCTGAGCTCCCTCCGCTACAGTATTTGTAGTAATATATATATATATATATATATATATATATATATATATATATATATATATATATATATATATATATATATATATATATACATAGAGTTTTCATACTGAGGTCTTGCATTAGCCTCCTGTTGATGCAGAGAAAACAATGGATGCTGTTGATGCATTGTGATTCCCCTGCTATTTTGCCCATATACAACATGTATGTCCACATTTATTCTCTATAAGCCAGATGCTGCAGAGAAAACAATGGTAAAATATGTACTATTGGTGGCAAGGTATATTGATAAGATTGGAATTGTTTTCTATATAAGCCAGATACTGCTGGTGGTGCTTACAGAGATAACATTGGAATTGCTTAAGCCAATGTAAAAGTTTTGCAAAGAGGCTGATCAAACGACACTTTGACAAGAAATACAGTGACAGTGGATATCAGGGGTCTCCCACACCAAAGGGCATTGTCTTGTTAGCTCTGCTTTAAAATGTGCTTGCAATGCAGTCCACACAGTTTTAGTGAGTGATCTCTTAAACTCCTCATCATGTAGTACCAGTGTTGCCTTTGGTGCCATGTGATTTGAGTGGTTTGTGTGTGTGTGTGTGTGTGTGTGTGTGTGTGTGTGTTTGTGTGTGTGTGTGTGTGTGTGTGCCCCTAAGGTTTAATTTGGGGAGGCTGATGTCCACCAACGCCTCAGGAAGGCAGACAGCTCTGAAGCCGCACTGTCTGTCAGCAGAGGCGGAGAAGCACACAGAGACTGACACACCGAACTACCTGCCTCTGGTGAGTGGTGTTGGATGCACAACCTGATCACAGACAAATGTCTTTTTTGGTTTTTAAAAACAAAACAAAACAAAAAACATAACTCATGCATACTGTGCACTCTGCAAACTACATTTTTAATTCACAACATTTTGAAATTGAACAATAGGAAGAAAATAGCCAAAACAAATGTAACAAATGTGTCACTCTGATCCTCATTGTGTTAAGTTATATTGTTCAGCACCTTTTCGTTATTCTTATCTTTTATCTGAAGGGTAAAAGAAGCACTACATAACTTTTTTGAGTTAGATTAATTATCTTCATAAGTTGGTAGATGCTTAAATAAGTCATTACCAGGTGAATGAAGACTTTCATGGACAGAATACCACGCTTGCAATATCTGGGTGTCCGTCCCAGCACCCACAGACTCACAAAGTCTTAAATATCGCGAGAGCAGGATCATGTGAAATTCTGAAGAAATTCTGACTTTGACTTACCTCGGTGGACATGACTACTGACTTTTGTAGTCGCCGGTTACTCTGATCAGTTCAGCTGAAAACACATGCACAGGGTGAGGGGAAGGGTCAACAGTCAATTTTTATGAAAGTGTCCATTTTACTTGGAGACACTAGGGGGAGCTCTGTCCTCTGAGAACAGTCCTGTTCAAATATGAACTTGGTTAATGGAATAAAAGCTTTTTATAGCAAAGGACTACCGTCTTTCTCACATCTCTATTGGTTCTTTTAAGTTGCAAAAGATATAGGAGGGGAAAACCACCGATTCTAATACTGTATAAGAACATAAGATGAGTTGTTTTACCACAAGCAGTTAAATAAGTATGAATCACATTTGATGTCTCTACTGCTCTCCTATGTCTCTGCTTTAAAGTCGTTGTCTGTGCCCTGATCTCCCACTCCCTTACACAGGTGCATCTGCAGCTGGCTTCCGGAGCCTTCCGTCTGAACGAGTCTTACTCCGTGTGCATCCAGATCCCTCTGGACCGCCTCAAGCGGGCGTCCCCGTACACCAGCCACCGCAGCAGCCTGAGCCCACCCATCCGCTGTGTCTCCCCCCCAGCCAACTCTGAGGAGAGCCCGGCCCCCACCCAAACCCCCGACACAGCTCCAGTGACAGCCCCAGTGACAGGCCTCTCCAGGAGCTCCACCCGGCCTGGCGTGGGGCGCTGCCTTGAGCCCGACACCATTCTCCCCGAGCCCCTCAGCTCGGAGGAGGGCTCCCCTGAACTGCCCGGTGGGGTCCCCCAAGCGGACAGCGGCCGAGGGTCAGAGACGGACATGTGCGAGGGGTCCCCTCTGGAGCCTGCCGAGCAGCAGCCCGGTGACGTGGCCCTGGCCCAGACGGATCTGGAGAGCCTGAGCTGGGCCACGGCGGTGGCGCTGGCCTGGCTGGAGCATCGCTGCGCCGGCTACTTCGTGGAGTGGGAGCTGATTGCCGCCAAGGCGGACTTCTGGCTGCGGGGGCAGCGGCTGCCGGAGGGGCTGGACCTGGCGGGGCTGAGGGCGGCGGCCAGGCAGCTGTTCCTGCTGCTGCGCCACTGGGACGAGAACATCCAGCTCAACATGCTCTGCTACAACCCAAACAACATGTGATTCAAGCCATGCTATAGGCCTACTAGTGCCACGAAAACCAAACATGTGATTCAGGCAATGCTATGTTAGAACTGTATGCCAACCCCCCCCTCAACATGTGAATCAAGCAATGCTATGCTCTGGGATGACCTCAACAAATGTGACTTCTGCTATGCTATGCTATGCTACACCTATACCACCCCCCCCCCCCCCCCCCCCCCCCCCAACATGTGATTCATGCAATGCTATGCTAGTGCTTTACCCCAGCATCATGAAAGCTAAGCTTCTGCTTCAACCCAAACCGCTATGTGAGTCTGGCGAACCTGCTGATGCAAATTAAGCAACAAGGCTATACTACTGCTTCAGCTGCTTCAGGACCATGAGTCCAGACTACTGCTGCAACCAAAAAAAAAACATGAAAAGAGGGCTATGCAACACCTACCAAGTGCCATGTCATTGAGGCTATGTTACTGCTACCCCAACGGCGAATTGTTTTGGCTATGAATCCCAACCGTGTCCGTTTCAGGCCATGACTCTCAGGCTTCACTCGTGAACCGGAATGAGTGATTTGGGCCACACAACAGTTTGGACATGTGTTTCTGGCTACGCGACTGCTACAGCCATGAGGATTTATTACTCAAGCTGGCTTCTCATAATCTACATTACTGATTACTATATTTCAGAACATTTCTAAAGCTTCACTTTTTGCCCCAACCTTGCAGTAATTTGTGTTGGTTTTTTAACTGTTTGGAAGAAATGTACATTATTTTCTTTTTAACTTTTAACAAGGCCTTATTACTGTTATGAACCGACAATCAATCTCGATCACATCAAACCCCATCACTGCCAAAGAGGAAACATTCGTTCAGTCCATCGTCTGACTGCAGTTTTGAAGAGATTCTCACAGCTGAAGCATACAAACACATCTGGGTTTGTTATTGTCAGATATCACTTTCACATGGATGTTTGCCTCAGTTTTTTATACAGACTCTAAACAATTCACTCCTCAGCTTGTGTCTCATGCATACGCAAACACACACATACACACACACACACAGTAAAAGATTTTCTGGATGGAGATTTTCTTTTATTGTAACCGTTTTTATTCTTTACACAGCTATCAAAATAAAAACAACAGCTCAGGTCTGTGTTTGCAGTCAGCTGTGGATGTCATGCGAATCAGTCGAACACCCAAAGGGGATTTGCAGTTAAACACAAACACAACGCCTCAGTGTCTACTCCAAAGGCCTACTAAACCCCAACTGAATCACCTATTCTAAACAATACTCTCAAACAAAATAGTTTTAAGAAAAACGTAACCATTCATAAATATTCTCTCTGTACCTTAGGATAGTGTTTGTTGTCCTATCACTGAAAAATACAGTAGCTTGATTTCATAATTCAGTTGGCCTTTAGTAGCAAATGTGCCGTCCTTCACGTTCTTGAGACATTAAGCAGACAAGTTGTTTGGTTGTACTCTAATATCTGAGAACTATTATAAGTAGTAGACATATACCCTCAACATACTAAGTGCACCTGCCGATATACTTCCTAAGGGAAGGGGGATTGTTAAGATAAAAAGCTAGCTTAATTTTCAGTAAACTTCAAAAACTCCCTGATATGAAATTAAAGACATTATGCTCATATAAACCACTTCTTTTCACGGTTTTGTAATGTAATGCCTATTTAGAAATGTTACAGTAACAGAAACATGATACTGCTGAATACTCTTTGGCCATCAGCCACTCACATTGGTTGAAAATGTCGCTTTGGAGTTCATACTCCCAAAATAGAAGCAATAACACACAGCAAACTTATGAAGAGATAAGAAAATATACAAAAGGACAAAATACCCCTCCTTCTAATGGCCATTAAAGGAACCAGAACTGAAACGAAAACACCCTCTTCGTCATATACTTAAGAATTCTTTTGGTTCCTTTAGTCCTGAGAGTTCCTGTAGCCTCCCACTCAGACACAGTCCAGCATAGCTGCACATTACTCTGGTCCAAAACAAACAAACAAACAAAAAAAAACGAAAACAAAATAACTTGAAAGAAAAACAAAACCTGAAACAGCTTCTGTGGATCTCGAGAGCTCTGCTGGTCTGGTAAGACTGGTGTTCTCCCCACCGGGCCACTGCTCACCAGGCACCTTAACCAATGACAAGAGAGTAAAGGGGCCAGGGCAGGATGGCGGTGCTCTGTGATTGGCCCTCTGCTGGTGAGTGGGTGGGGAGGGTTTTGTTGAGTTGAGGTGTGCTAGGACTAGGTGACCTTCGACCTCAGTGGCGCTTGGCCTTCTCCTGGGGCGCTGGGGTGGGGTTGAACCATAGGCACAGCAGGGCGATGAGGTGGCACACATGGAGGGAGAGGGAGCTGTAGTTGGTGGAGGGGTAGGTGTTCCACGACAGCTCAATCAGGCCAAGGATCAGCACCCTGCCACACAAGAACCATGGAGACACAGAGTGCGTTCACATGGACAAGTCGAAACCACTTGGAAGTGGTTTGGGATTGTACCAGCTTCATGTGAACGGAGATTGGTTTGGATTGGAATTGGTTTTCCTGATCCCCCTGCGACTCCAGGCCGGGGCTGTTTCGAAACCACTTCGACTGCCATGTGAACGGGATCGGATTGGTTTTCATGTATTGTGCATGTATCAACGAAATAAAAAACGCAGTTTGTTCCTTCATACAGACTTTCTAACACAGCAGAATGCACAACACGTACGCGAATGCGTCAAACTCCTGGAACACCATGTTCGTATGCCACCAGAAAGTTTGTTTATTGTCTTTATTTAGTAGGAACAGTGCAGAGCCCATAGAAGATGTGCCAGAGTATTACGTTTTTGTTTAGACCACCTTATTGTTTAAGTGGGTAATAATATCAGGTGAAAGGAGAAGGCTATGTAAATATATTTGCACTGACTGACTTGTAAGATTTTCTTTAGCCACTGTTTTGCTATGTGGAATAACCGGAATGAGAGGTGAAAAGTTCAGTCTCCTCTACGCGTCGTCTGTATGCACTAGGCATATGTGTGCAGTGCTGTAGCCTAGTCTGCTGTTGCGTATACGATAAGATACATCTTACCTATGTAGCAGCTTTGTTGTGGGCAAATGTTTACTCGTGTTATGTCCATTATTTTAGTTATGTGTCGTTAGTCGCGTTATGTCCAACATTGTAGCAGCTAGCATTGTAAATCTTATCAGCCTGGGTCGTCATGGCTGGGTCGGCACGTTTTGACCGATATCTTTGGCATTTTTTGCCCAAACAACACGAAACTCGGTACTGCACACACTGGTAATATTATGATGACGCCGTCCAAATTTGAGATCAAGTGGATGAGTGGTTCAAGAGTTATGCGTGGAAGAGACGTTCCTTGTATTAAAAGATAATAATAGAAAGATAGAAGTTGACTACAGCGCCCCCGCCTAGCGTAGCGGAAAGGGCCGGAACTCTCGCCGAATCCGCTTAGACGAACTGCATGTGAACAGGGACTTGGGGGACAGACCACCCGTTGTGAACCAATCCCAAACCAAACCAATCTCACCATGTGAACGCAGTGACAGACAGAAACGTCAGCCTAGGTGGACTGGTGCTGGGGCCCTGTTCAGATATCTAATTTCTCATTAATTTTGTGTATTTATCACAAAAATGTCAAATACTTAAGATTTATAGTTTTGTATTACATGGCCTAAACAAGTTACAGCATTTAACAAATATAATCAAACACACACACACACACAAACACACACACACACGATACAACAATAAAGCAATACTATACAATACTTTCCTCACCTGAGCAAGTGGGCCATCTTCTTGACCCCTCCACTCCACAGTAGGTAAGGAAGTGTGTGGAAGTACCACACATAGAACTGGTAGTGCAGTGAGCGACTGAAGCACATGCCAATAAAGTTTGAGGTGAACAGCACCAAAACAATCTGTGGATTTGCGTTAAGGAAATCTCCACCAAGTCATACTGGCTTTTTTTCTACATTTTCAAGTAATTTTTGTCATCCATACCAACATGTGGACCCTCTTTCAAGTTGTGCAACAATGTGCATCACTCACTGGCTGATAAGTGTAGAGCTGCTTTGTGTCTAAACATCAGTCTCCAACATTACGTCCCAAGGGATTTAAAAGCAGTATGTAGATGCTAGCAACGTTACCAGAAGCTTCTTGCATGATTCAAGCATTTCCTACAACTCTTAAACACACGTGCATACGTGTACAGACATAGACATGGGATACACAGATACAAACATACATATACAATTAAATGACACGCACACAGTAAAAAACTAAAATGTTTCATTTGTGTGTTAAGCTGAACCCTACAAAGGAAGGCCTGAAACACAGTGTTTGAAAAGGATATGATCAGATGTGAGTTTCTGAACAGGGGGATCCCTCACAGCCGGGTCCTTTAGCAAGGCCAGCATGCTCTCCCCAGGCCTTACAAGGGCAGAAAATAATGAAAAATTTTCTACATTTATGCTGATACTGAAACTATGAACACTGGATTAGATAAAATATCACTGGTTAGCTAAATAATAATGCTCTCTCAAATGACAGCAGCATGGCAGCACAGGCACACACAGACACAAACAGACACACACACACACACACACACACACACACACACACAAACAGCATGAGTACATAATACTGCAGCACACACGGCTACATACTGTACCATAAAAAACATATAAGGTCATCTACCATCTAAACAAAGCATAATATTAAAATATGACAATGTAATGAAACACTGCCATGTCGGATTGGAATGAAACCCAAATACTAATCAGTTGAGGCTTCAGTTTTTGGGTGTGCATGTCAGTGTGTTTGTGTGTCTAAGGTAAATCACCTCTTCCACCTGCGCCAGGCGAACAGGGCCAGCGTGACCAGGTGAGCTACCAGCAGGGCCAGGTGAAAGTATCGACTCAGGAAGAGCCACTCAGGCAGGAAGCGCCAGTTGACAGTCCACTTGAACAGGAACTGGCGGCCCAGGTCAAAGGCCCGACTGATGTAGCCCAGAGGGTTCTCCAGGAGGAAGGGCAGCCCCAGCAACAGCTGTGGGTTTGAGAGAGAGAGAGACACATGTCTGCTGAAGAAGCAGTTTCAGTGTGCTTGGGACAAAATGGTGGCACTGAGGGTAGGATATGAAATCTAGTTTCGTGGTGGTGTACAACACTATAAAAACAACACATTAAAAGCAAACAAACAAAAAAAACAACTTTAAGAAAAATAAATTCCAAAAAAATAATTTAATATATCATATAAGGAAAAAATAATTAAACCTTACAAACACTTATATAGGTTTGTATGTTTTAAAAAAAGAACCAAAAAATGGCTGGTAAAGACCTTTAAGAAGTTCCAACACAAAAAGAGTTGAAAAGGTGAATTCCAAGGTGACCAAGGTGCATTCTGTTCACCACATGTCATTAGTTTGATTTTCAACGTTTCCTATTACACCTCTGAACCCCACTGCTGATTGTGATTCTATTGTCTGTGCAGGCATATTTCACAATGGGATTCTGCTACAGGGGCAATAGAGAGTAACATGAGAGGAGTGCAACACATTAATGTCAGTGGGGGAGTGTGGCTGGCCTAACACTCACTCCTTTATTCATTCTAATCTCTCTACAGCCCGAAATGCAAAGCACTTTGCTGTCAGTCACTCTTATTTTTCAATGTCACAGTGACCTGGGCCTCACCTGGATGATCGCACAGAGAGACAGTTTGGGGATGGTCTTCAGCAGGCCGAACTCAGACAGGAGGAGGAAGAGGAGGCCAGGGGCAAACAGGAGGACGTTCATCTTCACAGACACAGCTAAACTATCCACAACAGAAAACAGCAGAGAGCATGTGTCAAAACCCATCATAATCATCTTCAACATTAATCTTCATGGTCACAGCTTAGCCCTCCAGAATGAGGAAGAGAACATGTCAAATGTGTTTATAGGTAAAGAATAAGAAAATCACTCACAAGACAACAACAACAAATGCGTCAAAAACATTAAAATGGGACAACACAACACTGTTGACTCCTTTCTGTTTGGCTTTACTATGATACTTGCCTGTAGAGTCCACAGCCCAGAGTCCAGTGTCTGTCCAGGAAGAGGTTGATGGCGCCAAAGAGGAGCATCATGGCCACAGGATCATTGAATAGTCGCAGCACGAAAATGGAGTGAATACGGTACGACGCGCAGCACACAAAAAAGAACACATACGGCGGAACCTACAGAGGGGCAGAGTACAGCGATCAGTAAGGAAAATACAGTACAAAAACTAACACGTTTTGGCCAAGTTATATGTTTCACTCCAAATCCTTAACAATAATATTGCCTATCGGTGCACTGTACCTTTTTCGTGCGATGGTAGATCCGAAACACAAGCAGAAGTGTGATCAGATAAAAAATGGCAAAAATATACTGCCCGAGTCGAATGTTTACACCATGGTCAGTGGCATAGTACAACCCCATGAAGATGTACACAAAGCCAGCTGGGTACCTGAATGCAACACACGTAAAGAGAGAAAGAGCAAGGTGAGACATGTTTATAGAATCTCTATTACATGCTTTCAGTGTCAGTCTTTTAAGTCTTCTTCTGTACCAACAAAATAAAATGACTGTGACAGTAGGAAAGTGCAGATAGCCCATAGGTTACTAAAACAGGTACGACCCCAGCACACACCCCAGTCTTCGTGTTTTCTCAATGCCACCCAGCTTCAAACTTACACCAGTGGCCCCGTGTCTCCCTTGAGTTGCGTGTAGTCGTAAGTTCCATTGATGACTCCCTCCACCTCATCCATGTAGGCTTTCCAGTCGATTTCTGTATCTGTTATGATGAGGTTGTCAACACATGCAAAATGATTATGTTAACAGTAGAGTGTACCTGTACTTGCTATCTTCAACTATGTATCGTTCAGTTACATCGACACAAACGAGTGTATTGCAATGAACAGATAAAAACGCGGATACATAACGAAGATACAGTGGCACTCTTGGTGCTTAGATTGACAGGGTAAATATCAGAAATAAAAGAATAGAAGTTACACTTTCGCTGACGTTTGAAAAACAAAAGTTAACTGTAGTAACTGTTCTCTTAGCCTCATGGGTTGAACAACAACCTGTCTAGCTAGCTAGTTACTTACATGCAACTTTCTGAATGACCCATATGTTGACACCGATTTCCAAAAACCAAAGGAGTGCTGCCACTAGGAACGTGTATTCTGCTTTGAATAATACAAGGTGCTTCTCCTGCCATATTGTGCGAAGTGTTGTCCATATTCGAGATGTGGCACCGGCAGACTTCTTCTTCCCAACTCCTGCCATTTCAACATACGTGGAGCGTGGAGGAAGACAGCAACACGCTTAAGTTCGACGCAGCTGCGCAGTAAGGAGCTGGAGTTTGACGGGGAGTCATGTGACTGGGGAAAACTTCGTCACGTGACTTACAATCCTCTCCTTATGTGGAGTTTGAGCCCGCTGTCAGGTTCAACCTTATCAGGTGGGAGCGTGGTTATGGTGGATGCAGGCTCACACAGTGCGCCTGCAAACGTCAATGTCACAGGTCAGTTGTAGGAAGCATATAGTTTGTCATGCAGAAAAAAATCTTGTAAATGTACAGCGGTGTCCTCTGCTTGATTACCACAGCCTCGCTTTTCAGGACAACGACTAGTTTTGCAGCAAGAATCTAGCAAAGGCACTGCGCTAGCCACTAGGCTAATCTGACAACTTCTTGTTTCCGCCGTTGTTATGGAGTGGCAGACGAAAGAGGCTTTAGAAAGACTGTTGGTCTACTTACTAAGGAAGCGTACTGTCAGTGGAAGCAAGATATGTAGTGCTTTACCAGTTTAAATTAACAATACCTCTCAGTTAGGATAATAAACGTACTTTTTAGTTATGTCCTAAAAATGACTTTGCTTGATTTGGCAGCTGGCGTTGGTCTCTAGAATGTACCAGATAGCTTGACTACCAGTCTGTTGCGTCCATCATTTGTATAACTTTCGTGGACGTGGGACAATATAACCTGCTCATTATTGTTGAGAGGTTTTGCACTTTCTTCGACCCTGCAGAGCAGAGATGGACACCTTCTTGAGACCGTGAAGGTCCTGGCATGTAATATTCCTCCTGTCTGAGGTCCTCACACAGGTGATTGCACTATTTAGCTCATCCACCTGGCTGAAGAGTTGTGTTGCTAATTAGAATCAGCTGGTTAAAAGTGAATTGGCTGGAACAAAATATGTGGCAGGATGTTTCCTTTCTGAGCCCAGGAAGTCCGACTCTGTCTGAAAGTCACTGCACTGTCACTGACAACAGGTTCACTATTGCACAATATTGCATTAGACAATATTGCATTAGACTGTAGTTGTCAATGTGAAGGATGGCGCTAGCCAACTTTTTGGGAATCTCTAAAAGGTTCTCAAAATTCTATTTTTTGTGGGTAATCAATGTAATGTGTGTAAATATGCATTAAATGTTATCATACATGCATTATATTGAATATTTTTATACATTCATTGTGCATATTTATCAAATGTATGGTAACTAATAAAAAACCAAACACTAGCTTAAATGTTGCCCCATTTTTTTTTTTATTATTTCACAGTTGTGGGAGGAAAGGGCAAGAGCTGTGGACGATGGAGGCGTATCCACTAAAACCTATGGAGATCGTCTGTCTGGGGTCAAGCGTCGCTCTGTCCGGTCTTTTCTATTACATTTACAAAAGGAAACGGAGAACTGTGGACAAGCTTAATGTATGTTCCCTGCCTATTCCCAATGCATTTTCCTAACAAATCAGCATGATTTCACTGCAAGTAAAAATTTGGATTTCTGTTATTCAGGACGCACCACAGTTGGCGCTCAATGATCAACTGCCAAACCTTCTCAGTCAGTCTCCGGGGAGGTGCCTGCAGTACGTGGTCATCGAAGGTAATCCTGACTGTATGAAGCAAGCAGTCATCTTTAACGGCACACAGGCCAGCTTAACCAGGTCGCCCACATAATGCAGATATTTGTGACACTGTTCGGCAGCCCCTGACTTGAAGCCCTTGAAGCTACAATTGTATTTGTATTAGAAACGGAGTTCTGCTGTGGAGGTGGTGCTGTAGAAACGATGCCCATGTATACGCGCTGCATTTATGTGGAGTTTTTTTTTCCCCCCAAAGCACATTACATTAATGTCGGCTGTACCCAGTCACATCCACATACTGTTGGCTACAAGGTGCCACAATGTCCTCTACCCAGCTCATTGGGACCAGTTTGGGGTTCAGTGTTGTTCAAGGACACTTTGACTTAGTCAGGAGTCGGACTAGAACCAGCAACCCTCTGATTTCTGGCTAACTTCATCTCCTACTTTACCTCCTGAACTACTGCCACCCCAGTCTGAAAGCATGAGGAACAGAACACCCAGAATAGATAGCCGTGCAGATAGCAGAATTGGTCAGCTGTTGTTTACGTGAAGGTGTCTGTTGGAGGTCAGGGCATTAGCAAAAGTATTTAATACTGTTAGCACCGCATACACTTTCTGACTTTGAAAAAGGATATCACCATCTCTAAATTGGAATCATGCTGTGGGTTTAATTTCACTGCAGACATCACTGCATGTTTAGACTTCCCCACTGATATCAAACAGAAAAAGCAGTTGGGATTTTGTGTGCCCCCCCCCCCCCTTTTTTGTGTGTGTGTTGTGAAGATTTGTTGCAAGCAAGTAAAAATGCATCTGCCAAGTTGCAAAAGCTTAAAGTATAGGCCAGTGGTAGTAACCTTCTGTAGAAACCACTGTTCTTGTTAACCATACCATAATAATGAAACACTTGCTTTCCTCCCACTAACTTAAAACCTATATCTCCTATATTTTACTACCAACTTAAAACCTATATCTCCTATATTTTACCATGTAATGTTTTGGTGTTGTTGGCAGGAAATAAACTGATAAACTTAAGAAAAGACAAATATGAAAAAATGTGAACAATGTAAAAACAATTGTCAGTCACCTGTGAGTACTATTATGTCACCGTATGTCAACTGAGTATGGTGTGGCAATGCCCATTATGTCACCATATGTCACCTGAGTATGGTGTGGTAATGCCCATTATGTCACCTCAGTATGATGTGGTAATGCCCATTATGTCACCATATGTCCCCTGAGTATGATGTGGTAGTGCCCATTATGTCCCCTGAGTATGATGTGGTAATGCCCATTATGTCACCTGAGTATGGTGTGGTAATGCCCATTATGTCACCTCAGTATGATGTGGTAATGCCCATTATGCCACCATATGTCCCCTGAGTATGGTGTGGTAGTGCCCATTATGTCACCTGAGTATGGTGTGGTAACGCTGTCTGTGTGCGCCCTGCAGGGGTGGTGCAGCCAGCAGGGGAGCCCCTGCGGAGCCAGTTCCAGGACGGCAGCGTGGGAGTCATCCAGAGGCTGGTGCTGCGAGAGCACAAGCTGGTGTGGAGCAACCTGGCACGCACCTGGTAAATACATGGCACATTCCAACATGACACTCATTTGGTAAATACTACTGTACATGCCAACATGGTATACACACCTGGTAGAAAGTTCATGGCAACTTAAACTTACCACACAGCCTATAAATGTCAGCCTATAAATGTAAACATATGAGGCATTGCATGGTCCTCTAGTGTTTGAAAATATTTATATACCATTTTTTGGCATTTAGGGTGTATATGTTACCTAAAATTGACTTTGATAGCCAACTACTATGCTGTTATGCAGCATCATTCTTGCCCTTTCTCTCTGTCTAACAACCCCTTTTTCAATCCTTCTTTCCCTCTCCCATGTTAACGCATCTAAACCCCCTTTTCTCTGTTCACTTCTCCCACAAACATTCTCCTCATCTCCATCATCTTCTCCTCCTCTTCATCAGGACAGACAGCGAGCGTGTGCTGCACCAGCGTGTGGATACGGTGCCCTTTAAGCTCGTGGGCCCAGACCAGGCCTCGGTCCGTGTGCTGTGCCCACTGGAGGCCACCGGCCCAGAAATGGAGGTCACACATGAGAAGTTCCACCAGGCCACTTACGGCTTCAGCGACATCATCGGCCAGTATCTGAGCGGGGAAAAGGCCAAGGGGCATTTGGAGACGGAGGAAATGCTGAAGGTGGGTGCTACTTTCCTCACTCTCTTTGCCTGGTGATAATACGTTGCCAAAAAAAAGCAAAGGGGCAGCAGCAGACTATACATGGAACATTAAAAAAATTAGGAATCTTGTTAATAGGCTTTTCTCAACTTGATAATCTTTGCAGCCGTTTGCAGTCAGGGATGCATTCTAGGCTGAAAGTGTTGCATGCTGGTTAGAATTTGTTAGACTTGCTCAAAAGGTGTGAGGATGTCGCCAAAATGCATGGACCTGCAATATGACCTGAAAACTCACGGAAGCAAGATGCTTGCAGACAAATCTTACAAACCTTTGCAGTTGCTGCCACACAACTGCAAGGAGCTAGCTAACGCCTCCAAGGTGGTGCAACTTTGCCCTGGTTGGTTTAAAGTTCACTGAGGTCTGTGCAGGTGTCTTGTCCGGCGCCCCACCACTGAACTACTCATCTTATGTGTACGTTATTTAAATCCAATTTCAAGACATGTCTTTTCTCTCTATTTTTAGCCTCTTCTGAAGGTTTTATCTGATGCTGTCAAGCCCACCCTTTTATATTTATTTGTTAATCTTGTTTTTATTTTCTTGCCTTGTCAGGATTATATACCTATTTATGGTCTCTGTTTTATGGTTTTTATGGTCATGCTTGTGTTGTGAAGCACTTTGGGGCAACGCTGTTTTGTTTAAATTGTTAATAAAAATAAAAGGCTCGACTCCACTACAACCCCCCGCCCCCTCATAACACATGACTTCTGTGTCATCTGCTACGGAGATTGGGAAGGTGTGAGCTCAGTCACGAAAGATTTATGTTCAACTTCACTGCCATATTTTAATGCCCACCCCTCCTGTGACCAGCAGTTCTTGTTGACGTATGCAGACAGACGAGTTTGTACACTCAAATGCAGCTACTAGTGTTGCCACTGTTCACCCTCTGAGCTGTGTGGTTTTATTTAATTTATTTGTTTATTTTGTTGGTAGTGAGCCGTCTGTTGCTACTACCATTGCCTTGTGCTTGCTCTAGTTCAGGTGATCTACTTTGTGGCAATAGTTCTCATAGATGATGCAGTGTGAATGACTAAAACTGATTTTGTGTGTAGGTGGGGTCTGCGGTGACCGGCGTGGGTGAACTAATCCTCGACACAGACCAAGTGGTTAAGCTACGCCCTCCCACCGACGGCACGGAGTACTTCCTGTCCACGGGCGACTTCGAGACGCTGCGCATGGAGCAGGAGGGCCAGGCGCAGGTGTGGCGCATTCTGGCGGCGATCTGTGCCCTGGCAGGTGTGGGGGTGCTCGTGTGGGCAACACGGCGCTACTACCGACAGCTGCAGGTGAAGTGGGAACGTGAGAGGCTGCTCCGGGAGTTCCAGAGGCTAGGTTCAGGCGGCCAAGCAGCGCCTGGGTCGGCGAGAGGGGAGGAGGAGGAGCTCCCGGATAACACCTGTGTGGTGTGCTTGGTCAACCCCCGCAACTGCGTGCTGCTGAACTGTGGACACGTGTGCTGCTGCCACAGCTGCTACATGGCTCTGCTCCGTCCCACCTGCCCCATATGCAGGCAGACCATCAGTAGGATGGTGCCCCTTTACCAGGTCTGATACACACACACACACACACACACACACACACAGAGACACACACACACACACACACACACACACACACACACACACAGAGACACACACAGACACAGACACACACACACACAGACACACACACACACACAGACACACACATACAGACACACACATCTGCACATCCAAAAGTGTGCAGGACTGCTGTTTTGTATTCTTTGTGTAAAGCGATGGGGTATTTTGTGCAATAATGTAAGTAGAGGTGTACCGGAGGTCACTGGACATACACGCCAACGCTGTATCTGTCGAAAGTCAAATGTGAACTATTGCATTAGTTTTGTGACCTTTTCATTCAAATGAATTTTTAGATGTACTGTAGATACCCCCCCCCCCCCCACCACCTTTAAATTCTTCTAGAGATGGAGCATCTGTGGTATACCGGTCAGGTAAATGGGTGTGGTACCAGACAGTGCAGGGCTCAATTCCCTGACCAGTATACAAGTGGGTGGGTGTTTGTGCTTTCCCACGGCCCAGAGATTACCCTGAAATGCTCCCTGGTAGCGAGTGGCAGCCCACTTTAAAAAAAAAAAAGATGTAAAATAAAATGTATTTAATTGTTGGCTACTACTAGGGTTGTGCCTTAATTTAATGAAATTGCTGCTATATTACAGGGTGATTGTGTACCAAACTTATTGAAAACTCTTCAGCTTGTCTGACATAGAGCATAACATTGTATTGCAAAAAAAAACTGTGTTTTTTTAAAAACTACAAACATTTCTGTGAATAAATGATTCCCTTCCCTAAGTTGACTGACTGGCTTCAAAATTTGTTGTTGTCCAATGCTTTGTTCACATTCATTTTTGCAGGTTTTTGATATGTGTCACCATATAATGAGTTTTAATTTGGTGCTAATGAAATCATCTTGCAGTAACAGAAAGACCTCTATAGATAAACTGGGCTGCATTACTCAGGGGAAAAAAAGGGCCATCGTATCAACACAGTAAAGCAAAAGTCTTAATTAACCAACGTTAGTCTGCCTAGGGAGCACTGCTATTTTAGTCACCTTAGATAGTGGGAAAAGGAGGGGCAGGCTTGCCTTAAAAAGGAATTCTTGTGTACGGGCTTCCTTTCATATGAATGGAAAATCACAGAAAATGTCTTGCATGGTGCGAGTGAAAAACAGACTGCCCAGAGCAGGTGTGGTGCTGGTGTGGTCAGTGAGTGCTATAAATCTCCTTTGGGGTCAGGAGCTGACGGCACCATGCAGTCACTCCGGAGCTCCCGGGTCACCAGCTGTACTTCTCCGGAGAAACACTTGGGCCCCGACTGTTACCATGCTTGTCTTAAACCTGGTTAAAAAAATATTTCCGCCACCCCATTTGCTCAAACAAGGCTCTGAGGACAGCAGTTGGCATGAACTTAACCGGATGAATCACCCAGATCCATTAAATATCTCAAGAGTCAAGACTCGGGACTTGGGCTATGGTTTCCATTCACCCAAATCTATAAGTCTTAACTACACCATGAATCGCTCACAATCAGGTTTGCACTTCCTGAAGCACAAACGGTAATAAGTGAATTCAGTGCTGAATGACTTATACCAAGGCCGGAAACTTGCAACTGAACCTGCTCACAAACCTGGATAAGAGCTTCCCAAAGGCTGTCGTGAGTGAATCCGTGACCAGTTACCTTCCTGTACAGCCAGAAACATACATCTGAATCGGAATCACTCATAAGAGCGAGTTAGCACTTCTCAAAGCACAGAGGCATGAGTGAATCCGCCGAATTCGCTGCTTACTGATTTAAAGTGACCAGTAAACCTGGAACAGTTTAGTGAGTGAGTCAGTGGGATCCGAATCCTAAAAAGGAACTGGGTTTTACGGCTGTATTGGAAGTAACATTGACCATCAAGCCTATAATCTCTTGTTTTATGGTTTGTTTAATGACACGGCCGAAGCCTGAGGTAATAGCCTGGACTACCTCTCATGTGAAGTTATGTGTAGAACTGTGGAAGAAACTTGTTCAACATACCCTTATCAACATGTATGAACCGTTCTATTTTCCTCTGAAGCATCTACATATTTTGTTCTTGGCCTGGCTGGCCTTCCTCTTGGGTGGGTTATGCAGAATGAAATCTTCAGAAGTGTCCAGCCTTTTACTCCATATCTCCAGCACTGCCTGTAATTGTGCGCTGAATGCCCTTTGTGAGATTAACCACCAGGTGGCAACACAACACAGCACAGTCCACAAAACAGCGAATGTGTACATCTACGCTGCAGCAGCCACATTCAACACCCATGTCAAATGCATTCTACGATTAAAAGGACAAAGTGCATTTAAGCGACCACAAACTTTTATTTTCAAAAAATTGTGCTGGTCTATGTTAGGCCTTTTTTCCTATTGATAACACAATTTAAAAATGTTAGAGTGCCTCTGCCCAATACAAGCGCATCTATTGTGCTTTTTAATTCAAACGCCACTTATTATATCCACTTACTATATTGCGTTGGTCGTCATGAGATTCCAGCTGTTATTACACTAAGACTTGGCTAACTCTGGGTACCATGTGACAGTGTACCTAAGGTGCGCTAGTGTGCGTCACTCTGGCAGGTTTCTAGTAAGCAGCGCAGTGATGTCATTCATGACAAAGAGAAGCACCCACCCCTCATTTCCTTTATGGGGTTTCTTGCGACAAGAGGGACACCAGGGAGCAGTTCTGCTTTGAGGCAAAAAAAAAACAAAACGCTACTGCCAATTACCGGTATAATCAGCGGTGTTGTCACCCAGCTGGCGGGGAAACATGCTAGATATGACCCAGTTAGCCCACCGACAAAACGTCACAAGGGGTCTCACAGGTGTTTTTATGAAACGGCCCCGGGATCCGTAAATTACGAACGTTTCCTTTCTTTCCGCGTCTGCGGATGTGGTTACTCCAGGTCACTTCTGTGATCAGAACCCTTGGGGGTGCTCTTCCATTTCCGAACTTTATAGGATACAGTGGCACTGGAAATTAACATGTTTTATTAGCTGCGGCCAGTATGACCCCAGGTTAATGCTATATATGGCCTTCATATAGCCTTGTTCATGGTACGATACGGGTCAGCAGGCCACACTCGCTGTGTTAAGTCACAAACTTTGATAAACTTACCTACCGTTATTTAATGTTGTAAGTAATAGATCCATCCTTCATGTTTAAGGCAGCATATACATACAAGGGACACTGATTGATGCTGAAAACCGCTTAATGGGGCTATGGTTAAACACAAGGGTGAACAAAAGTGAGCAAAATAAGTTCCTGTTTGGATTGGATGATGTTCTCGAGGTTTTAATATGGGTAGGCATGTTACAGCATCTTCTTGTATGTGAAAATGCATTGGAACACTGTAGACTATGAATGGTTACGAGAGCCTATCACATACACCGGATGGCGATGAGCATGTCAGTTTGTTATGCTGAGGCAAGGAATATGCTTGAAGCCACTGAGAAAGGCGTGTTGTGTTGGTGTGCTTGTGTGGCACTGCGCGCTCAGTCAGACAAAGAAACGGACGAGTAGCCTACAGACATAGGCTCCCACACTAATAATGGGTAACTGTTGAACCACGATACTATTCAAAGTACACACATGCCAGTTCGTCAATCGCGGTGAGTCAGAGTACGGACGCGGGGCGGTGACTCAGCAGGCAAGGGCAGACGTTGTAATTGGGAACCCTGTGCTGACTGAAAACCAAAGCGTAACAGACGCACATCCTTGTCAGAGAAAGCGCGCCGACCAGGTCGATCGACTGCACCGCACCATTGGCTCGGGCAACAGCTGCCTGTAAAAAACATAACAGAATTAGGCGTTAAGAACAAGACCAGGTTAGAGCAAAAATGTAGCAAATACACGTTACTGCTTAGACCAAAAACGGGTTCCGCAGGCCCTGTTAAGAAAAATAGCTTGACCATCTTAAGATTGGTTAACTAGTGCTGACATTTTTGAATCTTTATAGCGGGTCATAACAAAATATAAAGCCACCAATGTAAGTGAGATTTCAAGTCTGTCAGTAGGCTATAGGCTACTATCCTAAATTGGTGGGTCAGTTTGACCATTTTAAGGTGTGTTTGATTTTCCAAACTTTTAAGTTATTTAATGAGCAACTTGAGGAATCCGTGAAAAAACATCACAGCATAACACAGCACTGGCGAAGTGATTATGGTAGGATAGCTTGAAATATGAAAATGAGATCGCACATCCTCCAAAGAAAGCTGTTGCCATGCCAACTGTTTTGGGCCCCTCTTGTTGCTCCTCACCCAACGAAATGAAAGGAAATGTAAAGTCTCCGACAGTGGACCGCGTTTAGAGATGTGCAGAGGTCTGAGAAGTGCGCACTGAGTAGCTCGTGTGTGAGAAGCTGTGCTTTGAACTGGCCGATCTGTTTCTGACCGCTGGCCTTGGTGCTGAAATATTTGGGCACGTTTGGTTCTCCAACTTGTCATTGTTAACGCACTGGAAGGTATCGCCAATAGAAAGTGCGTGTAATTCCTGCCTGCATTCCGATTAATAGTAGAGAGGGGAGATCTAACATGCATTAACTGATGTTCGAACACATATCTTGAAGGGGAAACCGCACAGGCTACTTAAAATTCTTGACGCGCGTTGACGGTGGCTACCAACGGTTCACCTTTCTGACGCATAATATGACAACCAGTAAGCAGAAATTCCCATCGCATTAAGTGAGAGAAAATATTTATTAAACAAGCAAAATCAAGCACAAAGTTACGACCAATGACTTTGGTCGGTACGCGTTATCTCTAGTCTTTAAAATAGGTACCATTGAACGGTTAAAGTAGCAATATGAAAAATATCACTTTACCTTTTTTGTCCTTACCGTTGACTTATATTGTTTGACACGGCGACAAAGCAGTTCTACTGGTGAACGATACCTTTAGTGTTGAAATGTTGGAATGAGGAAGGGATGAAACTTTATTTGCTACGCCAACGTAGGCAGTTCAGGTCTGCTTAGTTTATACTGTTCAGAAAGCAAGTACATGCGAATCGCTCGGAAAGAATGCCACAAACGAACCTGCAACACTAACCTGCGTTAAAGCGTTTTCATTGTATGCTATGAATCAAACTGAGTGGCATTCAGATGCCTCCTAACATTTCTTTTTTCATTGGCGTTCCTTCAGCACTTTCCAATCTTGCCTGTTGATGTCACCCTTGGTCCTCTTGGATTCCCCCACCACACACACACACACACACACACACACACACACACACTTCAAACCCGGATGGATGACTTCACTGTTCCGCCTGGGTTTCCTTTATGATCCTGGGATCTCCCATGTCTCTCTACAGACCTCCGTGAACAACCAAGGCAGACACACCGCTCCTCTTCCAGCCCGGTCAACACTTCGTTTCCACGTACTTGTGCCGCTCGCATTTGGGTTCTTAACCTTTCGGAAGCTGGCTGTGCAAGGATTCTTTGCGTTTTGTTCAAGGGATTTCCACCGGAGTTGGTGAAAAGTGCATTTACTTGCAAGGAACCTTGCTCTCAACGACTTCAACAGCAGCATCGTATCAGTTTTTAACTGCGTCCTTCGAATCAGTCTTTTTGTGCCATAATGTCCGAAGTACTGCCATACAGCGAGGGGAAAATGAGCGGCTACGGAACAGACAACGATGTCAGTCAGATGTCTTTCAGCTGCGGGCTGCAAGACACCAACTCTTTTTTCGGGGCGTCACAGGCAAAAAGACCCCCAAAATTGGGACAGATTGGCAGAGCAAAGCGAGGTGAGTTTAATGTCAGCTTGGCTAAGAAGGTTGTATATTGTTAGACAATAGTTAATTTTGATGGGACATAACGAAGAAGCTTATATATGTATGGCATAGACTATATATTCACTATCTGCAAACATTTCAATAATACATATGATTCTAAACGCAATTAATGCCAAATTTATTGTATGACGACATGTATTATTGAAATTATGCGTGTGAAATATAGGCTACGCAACATCTTTCACCGCGGTAAATACAAGGATGACAGCAACACTGATGTCCGCTGTGCTCACAGTTTAAATGTTCTATTTTGAATCTGGCGTAATATGTTGTCGGATCTCCTTGTTGCATATTCGTTAGGTGAATGCGTCGCGTGCTAGTAGCAGAGTTCTGAATTTTTGTTTTCCTCTCACAAATATTATGTGGCTCTTTTCCCTCCTACAGTTGTCATTGAAGATGACCGAATAGACGAAGTTCTGAAGGGAATGACAGATAAATCATCACCCGGCGTTTAAGCTTAAAAGATGCCTTTCAGACATTTTATTTTTATCACCGATTTGAAGCACTTGTCGGCTGTGCATGTTGGAGGACTGTTACCAGGATGGACGGCACGAAGCGAGTACAGAGAGGGCAAACGGGAGACCTATCGAACGAAGAGAGAGGAAGCTGGAAAGATGGAGAGACCGAGATTTATTTTGGGGTTGCTGGCAATTCTCCAATCGAAACCCTACTCACACAACTGCTGCGCAGAAAGATAAATGTCTGATACGTGCAGCTCCGTCCTTAAAACCTCTGCTGATGTATAGCGATGGATGAACTTGCCATTACTTCACGACCATTTTCTTCCAAAAGCGCTGTAAGCAACAACACAAACTACAACTGGAGGCCGAATCTCATTTCAAGCACTACTTCTGTATTTGTACAGCATCTAATCTCAAAGACATTGTTCCCCCCGTATAGCCTACACGCTTTACACTGTCAACACAGTCCATGGCGATGCATTCACTGGAGCTGTTCTGTCACGCACCGTTCCAACTTAGAGAATGCATTCCGATTGCTGCTAGAGCTACTAACCGACCAATCTGACATAGAAGTCACATAAATTGAAGAGACCCATGTGTGTGTACAAATAATTCCGAAGATGGTGCAGTGTTGATATTAATTTAACTTTCGGTTATGCACGTTTTGAAATAAACGTATGCATCTTAATAATATCGAAATATTTTTGCTTATATTCCCTTCTTTGGCGGTGCATTTGATCGCCTTTGTGTAAATGCGCAGTTGTTTTACATCAAGACGCCAGCGGATGAGAAATTCATGAGCATAAAAAGTAATATAAAGACACCAATGATTATTATTCTTAATATTATCATAAACTCAGTTGATTTTTGCAAAATTGTTTTCATATAGATAGGCCTACTTTTTTCTCCATCTCTTTGCATGAACTCTTTCTCCGGTGCCAATGCAGGTGCCACCACACTTCTTATCCTGGCACGCTTCTTTTTAAATAAAATCATATTTGTATTTTTATATCTGAATATTTGTTATTTAAAATGATATGCTAGTCTACCGTCTTACAATTCATCAACAAAAGATGTTTGTACTTAGGAGGAAGTTCAGAATGAGGGGAACAGGTTTGGTTTAGAGTTCCATTCAAAATCATGAATGGGACATTTTTTAAAACAAAAGACTTACTGAATGTGTTTTGGGTTTTGCACACATCAATGTTTAACTATTATTGAGAAATCGTATACTGTGACTTGAGCTTCGTTGATGAATTTGTTAGAAATGGCGATTTTAGAGTCTATTGCACTGTTTACGAGTATCCTCAAATAACGTGTTGTTATTTGACCGGTTTTGGACATTACAGCTATGTTTTTTTATTTTTGTTTATTTTGTACCATTCTTTTAAAAAATCTGATTATGGTTTGTTGTGCATGATACCTTACAATTTTCAATAATGGAACATCGTTTTATGAAGCAAAAAAGCAACAAAATGTCATGACATTCTAAGAATGATTCATTGTATATTATGATACCATTTTCACTGTATTTGGTGAACTAATAAATGGTGAGAGATATATAGCAGTAGATCTCCTGTCCTCGTTTGTCTATGCACTCTTACACACAAGTAATTAGGGGTTCAAGGCATGGAAAGTCCATGCAATCAAATTACACTTTATTTGTGGAAAAATGCGATGGCACACACAGTAGCCTATCTTACCTGTTTAAGAGGCCTACTGTAAAGGTTGGGGGAAGACGAACCTTTAAGGCTGTGTAGTCCTTAAAATTAACTGTGTTGTGAGATGGCCAGAAACACAGTTTTCATGTGAACTGCACAGGTACAGTGTACAGACATGTAGTGATTGGCTTGTCAGAAGGTGACAGTGGTCAGGCTGTTTGGCCCAAGTAAGTTCTCTGACCATTGTGCATGCGGAAGGGGATGTGTGCCATGCCATTCATCGCCCACAATGTCTAGGAGTTTGTTCTGAATGCGTGAAAAGGCGTGTGTGTGTGTGTGTGTGTGTGTTTGGGTGTCAGTGTGCCACAGTACCAAGGTGGGCTCTGCATTGCATGGTGCGACATGCCTGAAGTAAAACCAAATGGGATGTCAATATTTCTGTAGGAAAGCCTATGTGTATCTTAAACACTCAGAGGTTCACTAATGGATGCTAATCATGTCTGAATGCACCTGTGGTGTGTCCCAGGTGTGCTGCTTAGCGAAGAATGAGCTTAAGTGTAGATATATTAATGTGCCATAGAGACATCTGACACAGCGGTGTGACACCGCCTTACCACAAACAATCCTGGAACATGTTGTGTACATTGTGGAAAAAAATGTGGAGAAGTTGTTTTAATGAAGAAGGTGTGCAGGCTGTAGGTTGGTGGATCTGTGTATTGGTGCCTACGGCATTTTACAGTATCTTACAGTAACCTACAGTGGGCACACAATCCGTGTGGGGGATCCATTCATGGACACAACCATAGGAACCACCATAGGAACACCACTGTGGCAGACAGTGCCTTTACAGTGGGCCTGTTAAAATTGGCCCCACACACACTTATGCACGCACTCACACACGTACTCAGGCACGCATGCTGCCATTAACAACACTAGCCACTAACAATCACCTCTTCCAAGGGATCACCACACCATCTGACAGCGGGAACACCGGCCAAAGCCACTACTGGGTGTAAACATCACATGAGTCCAAATAAACATGGCCTCCACAGAGTGTGGTCACATGGGCAAACATGACACCAACAAACAAACAAACAGACAAACAAACAGAATGTCGGGGTAACTTCATGGTCGAGAGGGTGAAACAAAAGCCGCAGCCAAAAAAAAAAAGAGAAAAACCTAGCTGTGAAACCTTCTCATGTTTTTGTTCAAACAAATTGATGAGGTTTACAAAGGCAAATGTTGGTACTTAACAGTCCTAATTTGCTAACCGATATGTCTATAATATAACTAAATGAAGTCCTGTTTATAAAATGTAATAGAATACAAAAGGGTAGTGCTTTAAATGGAAAAATATACTGCAAGGTATCTGTGCAATCTGTTTCGACAGATTTAGTAAACGTTGTTGGTAAATAAATACTGTGATCCTGTGGAAAGCAGTCAATCTAGTCATAAGTAATGCACTCTGTAGTGACTGGCATCGTATTCACTCCAGTCACTTTGAAGCTGCTAAATGCTTGGGCACAGAGCTTTTTGACAAGTCATTATGGATAAATGAGTAAGCGAGAGAGCGAGAGAAAGAGAAAGAAAGAGAAAAAGCAACAGAGGGAGTGGGAAAGAGGGAGAGCATTAAGTATGCTATTTGTTTCTGTTTGTGCCCTTCAGCAAGACAGCATGTAGGGCATATATCAGCTCTAGCAGTAGTAAAACTGGGCACAAACAGCAGCAACTACAACAGGAAACTATCCACCCCCAGCACTGTCTAGGACCATGTTACAGATCCAACATGGATGTCAGGGCCAGGGCTGCCACCAACGCCTTGCAGTTTGCCTCACACCCATTATGGAACATGGGATAGAGGAGGACGATGAATAAAAACAGGGGTAGGGAGAACAAAAAAATATGTGTGTTCTGGTGAGGGAGGGTTTCTGAAACGGAAAAAAGGGCCCTAATACCTGCCAAAGGCCCAGCTGGCCCTTTCTTCAAGACCGCAGTGTGATCTTTCTCAAGCTGCCCCAAGGGGGGTGGAGAATGGGGGCCGGGCCGCAGTGGGTCCTGGGTGTTCAATTGCTCTCTGGATCTGTTTCCACGCGTCGCCCCGTCTATGGCCCGTGATCTCCCACCTGTGGGGCTCCTGGCTTCAGCCAATCAGAAGTGTGGCGTTCGCCCCTTCTTGTCAGCTGGATGGATGAGTCTGGGACGCAGGCCAAGGTTCAAGCATCCGTTCTCAATTTCCGATGCGGTGGTGCGGTGGCAGCAGCGGTGGTGGTAGGGTTGCATAAGCAGCGGGTCCCACTGCCAGTGTGAGCGTGGTGCCAGGGCCCTTTACCACAATCTTGTTAATACAGCCAGAACATGCCAGTCTCATTTGTCACCGCGGAAACCTGATAGAGCGCCATGATGCGACGCCACAAAGCTTTGACGATGTGGCACACAGGGGCAAAGGCGCACACACACACACACAGGAACACACACACACTTTCATGGAGTATCTGAAAGGCCGTGACATCTGATTGATCAGGCATATCTGCTGACGGTGGGGCCAGCTGAAATGAAAGACTATTGAAGGTGATGGCTGGCCTTTCCTTTTGTGAGTGCTGAGACTTACCTATGCATATTAGAGGATGAACTTAAGATACAAGCAACTCCCCCCACCTCCACACCTCCACACACACAAAATCCAACCTCCACTACACAGCAAAGCAAGCTGCACAGTGGAAATGAAAGCGACTGAGTCACGGCGAGCCCAAAGCATTGGCCTCCATTACGTTAGCCTGCGATAAGGATGACGAGCAGACGGTTTAGCATTTCCCAGATCGTAGATGAGGTGTTTAAAGAATGGGCCGACACCGGATAGTGGGTGACATTTAATCCTAGCCAAGGACTTCCTGCCTGGACCTGGACTTGCCTGCGGGGAGGATGGAGGACCTGCATTTACCTCCACCTCACCAGGCTATGAGAGTCTGGGGAACAGCCTGTGGATTTACACTGAAATCTGCTAATTAAATGCTTGATTTATTTAAAGATAGACAGATGGACAGATAGATAGACAGATAGACAGACAGATATACAGATAGATAGATAGATAGATAGATAGATAGATAGATAGATAGATAGATAGATAGATAGATAGATAGATAGATAGATAGCTATTATAGACAGACAGACATGCATACGAGACATGTTATTCCCACCTCATCCCTCTCGTGTTCCTTAGACAATATATTGTACTATTTTATGTGTACGTTAGTTTCTCACACACCAACTCTGGAGACAGTGAACAATCTGAGGACTGTGGGCGGCAGCTCTCTGAATTTGACAAGAAGTGTGCTGGATAAGGATCACTGATCACCCTTTTTAACACCAACACCACCACATACTTCTTACTCATACACTGCTGAACACTTGTGGGTGGCCATTAACCTTTGTAAAGGACTTCCAGCCTGCCAATGTCTGTGTGGAGGACAGAGGAGCTGACAGTACCTGTCAATTCCCTCTATACGCTGTGCTGTATCTGCACTGCTTAGCTACACTTTATAGGTCCCCCATGGGCTACAGCCGATGGATAACAGCTAAAAGGCTGGCAACATTAAATATATATCCCCGAACACCATATGGCAGAACAGTCACTGCACTAAAATCTGCTAAATGACGGGCAGTGGTAGGGTAGCAGGGAGAAGCCAGGCTCAGAAATCAGCCACCTCTCTTGCAGGTCTTTAAAAATAGACAGTAATTACATTTCAGAGGAGAATTAAAAATAAATGATTTCTGCCTTATTAATGGGCTGCTAGACACTCTGTGTGACTGGTCTATATTTAAGCGGCAGCTGCGAATGTCTCCATGCGATGTTTCTTCAACAAATGCAGAAACCCCAACCCCCCCCCCCCCCCCACCCACCCACCCCAACCAACCCACCCACCTCACCCTCCTCCCTGTCCCCCCACTGCCCTCCTTTTTTTTCGTTTTCTTCTTCTTCTTCTCCTCAGATCTTGTCATGTGTGACAGGCCTCTCTCAAAGCCGTCAGCCTACCGCCACCCAGAGCCAACCTCTGCCTCGAGTCAGCGTGAGTGCGAACGTCAACACAGCAAAGCAGGAGTACAGAGCAGACGTGACGGGCACAGGAGGATGACAGGCAGAGGAGAGAGAGAGAGAAAGAGAGAGAGAGGGGGGGGGAGTGGAGAGAGGGGGAGAGAGAGAGCCAGAGAAAGAGGGAGAGGGAGAGTTGACAGAGGGAAGAGAGAGGGAGAGGGAGAGGGAGAGAGGGGGAGAGAGAGAGAGAGAGAGAGAGAGGAAGAGTGAAGAGAGGGGGGTACAGAGAAACAAGGAGGGGGAGAATAAAAAGGAGAGAGAGACAGTGAGGGAACATAAGAGAGACAGAAAAATGCTTTGATATTCAAAGCATGTGTTGTGTGCATTTAGAAATGTTTCATTTCTTGGAAAAGAGGCATGTGGAGTACAGTGCTGCTGTTTTCAAGTGGGAGGGGTACAGGCATAAAGTAAACAGGAACAGCGACTACAGCATACATTACTGAAGCTTAGAAAAATGCTACTGAGCCAACACCTATCAAACTGTACTTTATTGTCGGTCTTTAGATTTCTGATGCTCTATCCCAAACAGTGGCAGATGTGTTCATCTCAAAACAATGTTTAATCTGTAAATATCACGTATAAGCATCAGTTCAAGATCTATTAAGTGTAGAAAATTCTGACATAAATACCAAAAAGCATGGCAATTATTCCTCATACGATGCAAGACGTCATCCTGACAGCCTGTGTTTTCCTTGTAATCTATTTTGAATGGCTGTGTTTACACTGCAGGTGTCTTTACATACTGAGGTCCATGAATCAACCATAAGGCACAGATTTGATTTACAAGACAATTGTAAACAAACCCACGCTAGCCCCTTCATGAAATCTTAACTCTAGCTTTTAACACATGCCGTTCCTGTGCGCACAGGAATGTCTGTAGGCCCAACAGGCTGTGAATTAGACATGGGACCAGTCATACATCTTTGAGGGACTACTTGGATGTCCGAGATGTCCCAGATGTCCCGAGTGTCGCGTTAACCCTACAGATCAATGTTGGTAAGGAAGTCCTCAGATTCGTCTTCCTTAAAGGTGTCAGCAGCAGCAGGTGTAGGCGGGGCCTCAGCCTCAAGCCGCACCCTCTGCTCGAGGGCGACGTCCTCTTGACTAAGCTCCTCCCCTTTGGTGAGCACGTACAGGAAGTAATGGAAGCCGTGGCCGTAGGTCTGGTGACGGATGGACCAGCCGTACTCCTGCCGGGCGTACAGGCGCTTCCGGAAGTGTGGCTGGGCGAAAGTCACGGAGATAAAGCGTCCGCCAGGCCTCAGGACGCGGCTGACCTGTGCAGAAGCGAGAAGGCGACATGTCAATCATAAATTCCAATGATGTCATCGTTACTTTTTCTTTTTTACTCCAGCGGCCTCTTGGTAGAGGAGAGGGTGGTGGACGCAAGTTCTGTGAAATTTCTTTGTGATTTACCACTGCATTTTTACAAAATTAATTGCTAAATCATTTGACTTTTTTTTTTCAAATACTCCACAACCTACAAAAGAGGCCAAACAGGGCCAGAGGTCCCTGGGGCTGGTAAAGTTAACGTGGTCTGCACATGTGAGTGCCATACGGTGTGTGTGTGTGTGTGTGCATTTGTGTGTGTCTGCAGCACAGAAGAGCAGAGCGCCTGCTGCATTGAGGGTCTCTGGGATGCTGGGATCAGGCCCACGTGCCTACTGAGAAGGTCCTGGAAGAACTACACGAAAAGAGAGGGAGGAAAGACAAAAAAGAGAAAAGGGAAAAAAGAGTAAGAGACAGAAAGAGAGAGAAAGAGAGACAGACGTAGAGGAGAGACAAATATATGGGGATGAGGCGGGGGATGTAAAAAGAGAGAGCGAGGCAGGGAGAGAGACAGAGAAGCCTAAGAACAGTTTGCAGGAATTCTTAGTGCATATGAACCATAAACAGTGAAGTAATGAGTGAGTGAGGGAGGGAGATATGGAAAGAAGGAGAGGTTGGCAGAGAGAGAGAGAGAGCTCAGTCAGACACAAAGAACGAGAAAGAGAGAGGGCGAGAAAGAGAATGAGACAGTAGGCACTGGAAAGTGATAGCATGGTGTAATGTAATGCCCCACCATGCCAGGTCTGTGGAGAGGAGAATAGAGGAAAGAGACTCGCATGAGTCACGTGCAACCATCTCACATGATTCTCACACACACACACACACACACACACACACACACACACACACACACACACACACCAAGCAAGCAGGAAAGACATAAATTATTCACATCTCTTGGTGACAACAGAATCAGAAAGTGAGCGAGAAAAAAAAGAGACAGTGTTAGAGAGAGAGAGAGCAAGCGAGCGAGAGAGAGAGAGAGAGAGGAAAAGGGAGAGAGAGAGGAAGAAAGAGATGGAGGAAGAAAACGGAAGGAGAGGAAGGGAAAAGAGGGAGGCGAGTAACAGTTCCACAGTAACAGCTCCACTGCTTCCCTTCACACTGACACTTCCTGGTGTAAAAATCAACCGTGAGGTGCTGCAGCTCAGGGAGGAACTACGGAGAAGTTTGTGCCATCTTCAAAGCGTTCAGATAATCTCCCGCAGCAGTATCAGTGAGTCAGCCACTGACTTACAGAAAGATGCTATAACTACATAACAACAACACGACTGCTACTAGTACTACTATGACTGCTGCTACTACTGCAAAAATATATACACTATACATAACATATACATCAATAAAAATGTAAAAATTGATATGTATTTATATATGTATATGTAATATGTATTTACATATCTGTATGTGCGCGTGTGTATCTTGCTGGGTTTGAGTCCATACCTGCTCTAAATATAGCACTGAAAAAAAACAGGGGTGTGTGTGTGTGTGTTTGTGCAGGCCTATAGGCTTCTGTATTACCTGTGCCATCTCACTCTAACGGAAGAAGCGGAGACAGAGTGACACAGAATACCCTGACACAGTCACAGCTGAAGTGGACAGGATGTAATGCTGCGGCTCTTTCCTGTGTGTATGCAGGCAAGTCTTTCACTCGCTTGCTCGCTCGCTTTTGGCCAGATACCATTACCTGTGGCCTTGTGTTTGCCTGCCTGCAGATATAATTGGCCTGAGTGTAAGGTAATTGCTCCTCTTGGCTAATTAGATCATTGCGAGTAAATTACCTTACTGCCGAGCAGCTGAGACTTTGGGGTGTGGTCGAGGGATCCCCGGATGGCAAACGGTGGTGCCATTTGGAAAGTACTACAGTATGTTTAAACTGTTAGTATGCATGCTAGTTGGTATAAAGAAAGACATAGATAGATAGATAGATAGATAGATAGATAGATAGATAGATAGATAGATAGATAGATAGATAGATAGATAGATAGATAGATAGATAGATAGATAGACAGACAGACAGACAGACAGACAGACAGACAGACAGACGGATAGATGGATAGACAGATAGTAGATAGATAAACAGACAGATAGAAAGAAAAGAGAGTTAGAGAGACAAAGACAGGGAAAAAACAAGTAGAGCAAAGGGAAAGTTTTCCATGGCCAAGGTTGACTTGCAGCAATTACAGTTAACGGTTCTCTTTGGCATGTCACGGTGAGTGGGGGGTGCAGTGCTGGTTATTCTGGCCAGCAACCTCTATGACCAGCTTCCTGAGTGAACAGAGGGTTAGAGATGGAAAGCACGACGATACAAGGTCAGGTCAGGGTTCTAAGTCATAATGCCAGGTGACCCACTTTGAGGGGCTCGCTTTGTTTGAAACAGTAGCACATGCAAGGATGCTATGGACATGGAGCAGGGCGAGCCATAATAAACACAATGGATTTGTCTGTAGCTTCATTGTGAATGTGTATGCATAGCAGTCCAGAACAGAGACAGAGAAGGTAGAGCAGAGGCAGAAAGATAGCAGCAACTTAGACGGCCAGGCCACACTGTGATCAACTGTACAGCATAGGGTAACCACCTTTGTCCTGAACCACATTTACTTAATGTACATGAGAGAGAAAGAGTGAGAGACAGTGAGATAGATAGATAGTGATAGGGAAAAGAGAAGGAGAGATAGAGAGAAGGATATATATATATATATATATATATATATATATATATATATATATAGAGAGAGAGAGAGAGAGAGAGAGAAAGAGAGAGAGAGAGAGAGAGAGAAGGTGAGACTGACAGGAAAATGGAGTGGAGAGTGATCTTATATGATGGGAGCGGGGTGGAAGAGAGAGAGAGTGAGATAGTGAGTGAGAAAGAGAGAAGGAAGGTGAGGAGAAGGGCATGCAGAGCGAGAGAGAGAGAGTGCAAAAAAAGATCTATATGACAGGGGCAGGGCAGAGAGAAAGAAAAAAAAAATCTCCATTACAACCATTAGCCCTCTTTTTTGACGCTGAGATTGAACACTGAGATTGCACCTTGTCGCCGACTGAAAGCAAATAGCTGTATTTCAAGGAGGCCATCCGGTCCATTTCTCGGGAGCTCAAAGACAGCTATTACTATGCCTTTGAGTAAGGTGCCGGGTTTTACAACCCATCATCATAACTGTAACAGCCATATTAACCTGTGCTCCTAGGCAAGTTAACTCATCCACTGGGGGAAGGCCTTGCTGAGAGCAGCATGCCTTATCAAGCCCCATGGAATCCGTGCCAGCGGCCACAACAACGCATTTCCATTTCCTCCATCTTTGTGAGGTCAGTGTCCTCATAACCCCTGGAAGCCAGCCAAGGAGTGAGGTATCACATGACCGCCCCATGCCTCGACCCGATTGGCTGATGGAACCCTCCTGCGCACTTCTGCTGCCAGGGCATAACGGCTTGCTCCGAGAGAGGGGGGGGTGGGGGTGGAGAAGGGGAGGGGGAGGGGTCACGCCTGGGCGAGGTATAGCGTTCCGTCTCTCCTGACGCTACTGTTGGCATGCTGATGATGTCAACGCTACAGCACACAGCCTCGCCCTCGCCCCCCTCGCTGGTCTGTCAAACCCTCATGTCGCTGCATGTCTGTCCGTCTCTGCACTTGCTAAGCTGTTATCCCCCTGGCTCAGCACCGAGCACTGGAGGTGGCTGCTACTGGAGAACTCAAGCCTGGCAGGCTGGCACTCAGGCTACAGCAGGTCACTGGGTGGGGGGGTGGAGGGGGTGTAATTTGGGTACCCGAGTCACCGTCACCATCTTACACACGTACCCACACACACACACACACACCCTCACACACACACACACACACACACCTGCTTACTCATACATGTATACACACCCACACCTGCTCTCTCACACACACACTCACACACCTGCTTACTCATACATGTACACACACATGCACAATCACCTCCTCAAACACACACACACACACACACACACACACACACACACACACACACACACACACACACACACACACACACTATCGCAATGAGGCAGGTTTTTCTGCCTTTCCCCTGTCTGTGGTTCGGCTCCAGAAGACACACCGCGAGCCCTGAAGGCAACAGCAGGTTTTATTTGGGTCATTTCTTTCTTTCCCTTTCTCCCTCTTTCTTTCCTTCTCTCTCTCTTCCAGGCTTTTTTCCTTTATCTCCTTCCTTACCTCCAACGCACAGCTCCTCTTTTTTTCCCTTACACCCACCTCTCCATCCACCAGCCACCCCCCTCTTTCTTGCTCTCTCTCCTTCTCTCTCTCTCCTTCTATCTCTCTCTCTCTTTCTTTGCACAGATCAGCGCTCCATCTGAGAGAGAGACAGCGAAACGTGAATGTGAAATCGGCCGCCTTTCTCTTCCATTTCACCTCACGCATCGCCTGCAGCCTGACATGTGGAGGCAGGAAAACGTGGAAACTTGATGGTGAGGAGAGAGAGGCATGGAGCAAGAGAGACAGAGAGAGAGAGAAAGAGCGAGAAAGGAAGACAGAGGGAGGGAGAGGGAAAAATAAAGAAAGAAAGATTGAGAGAGAGAGAGGAAAAAAAGTGCAGCCTCCATGCCAACTAGGGACTCTTTTAACGAGGCAGATCCCCTCTCCTCCCCTGCGGCCCAGAAGCAGCAGCCGGCTTTGTTATTTTTTATTTATCATCTTCTGCTGCCTCCATTATCTTTTCTCCCCTACTAAAACAGCCTACCATCACTTGTCGGGCAGGATATCTCCTTCAAGGCTTGACCACAGGCAGACATTTGGGCACAACAGTCCGGTACCTTTCCACCCTAGTCTCTCCCTTTGTCTTTAGCCACTCTATTTCTCTCTTTCTCTCTATAAAACTCTCTCCCTCTCTGTCTCTCTGTCTCTGTCCCTCTCTCTTGCTCTCTGCGTAAAACTCTCTCCATCCCTCCCTCTCGCGTGTCACTCTTTCTCTCTGTAAATGAGATGTACTGCACTCAAACATGTGCTTGCCACTGCATCTTGATGGCATCAATAAAACATGGCGATTTAGGTCACATTATGCATGCGGTGCATCTTGCTGGAGCCGTGTAGTGTGAGAGTGGGCGGTAGCAGCAGCAGTATTTTCAAAGCGCAGCGGAGACCGGCCTCACGATGCCGTGCGTGGCTCGCAGCTTCCATGACTTGCACAAGCCCCTCCCCTCCCCAAGCCCCCCTATATAGCAGCAGCACGTGCCAACTGTGTTTGCATGTGTACATTTGTGTGCCGTGTGTGTGTGTGCGCTCTGGTGTGTGTGTTTGTGTGTGTGTGTGTGCACACGTGTATGTGTGTAAGTGTGTGTAAGTGTGTGCAAGTGTGTGTGCGTGTGTCTGTATGAGAGAATAATGGTGGGCACTGTAAATAACAAGACAGCAAGACAAAAAAATAGGCCCAACAAAACAAAACAATAAATAAATAAATAAAATAAATAAATAAAAACCAATCACACCAAAACATATCTGTCTCATATGCACTGCCCACTCTTTGGCTGCCAGCTGCCAGCTAAGTACACACTGAGAGGCCAAGCAGGGCAGAGCAGAGCGCTGGGTTTTAGGGAGAGAGCAGCCTCTGTCTGGCGCAGATAAACCACAGCAGCTAAGACTTCACAGTGGGCCAGAGAGCAGAGGGAGAGGGCAGAGTAAGGGAGGGAGGGATGGAGGGAGAGGAAAGAGGGAGGGAGGAAAGGAGAGGGCAGAGGAAGGGAGAGGAAAGTAGAAAAAGAAAAGTGAGAGGGAAAGGGAGGATAGAGAAGAAGCCGAAAGAGATGGGAGAGGAAGAGGAGAAGGGATGGGATAACAGAAAGAAAGGGAGAGGAGAGAAATGGAAGAAAGGAGGAGCAGAGGGGAAAGATATGGAAGAGAAGAAAGGTAGGATGAATGGAGCAAGGGTCTGGATGAGTGGACGAAGAGCTCTCTGAAGCACCTCGGCCGATTAAAGGGAAGAGAGGGCGGTGGGCTTCTGACTGGGGCTACTATGGATTGGCACTAGCAGACACAATGTGAATTATACATCAAAGTATTTCACACACCCACACACACACAGGCGTGCACGCACACACGCACACACGCACACACACACACCCACACACTTTAGACACATTGTCATTCTAATGTCATGCCCCTTAGAGCCTAAAGATGGTGGAAGTTGTGACTGTGTGGGTAGGTGGGTGCTAAAGGCCCTATGGGCCCCTATAAACAGGTATGCCCATAAAGAACAGACTGTGTGTGCATATGCGTGCAGCAGTCGCCTGTATGTGCGAAATCTCAGTTTGCGTAGGCTGAACTCTTCTGTCTATTTTCATCTATAATGCCATTCTCCATCAGAGAGGTACAGTACAAATGAGGCTGAGGTAAGAACCTGGTTGGGGTAATTCAGAGTAAGTGGTAAATCTCCTAAGAGAGGTCCCTGTGGTTTTGTTTTACCAGAAGAATGAAGCCATAAGGCTCTCCTTCTAGGTCGTTTACCGCTTGATCTGAACTTATGCACTGAGGCATATTACTAAACCTTATTCGCACTACATACGCCTTTGCTTTGTCTTGGCACTAACGGCATGGAGTCTGTGTTTTGGAGTAAGCCGAGTGCATTATGGGAACACAGTCAGTCCTACCTGACGGGGTTTAAGTGACAAGAGGAGGAAACCAGGGCGTGACGGACATGCTGCTGTTGTATCACTGCCAGCCCTGCAGCACGGGGAACACGAATGCACATTTAAACGATAGCACAGCTAAAGCACACTAAAGTATGCAGCCCAATATTTGGCGAACACTGTGAGTGTGTGTGTGTGTGTGTGTGTGTGTGTGTGTGTGTGTGTGTGTGTGTGTATGTGTGCGGGTATTCGTGCATGTTTGTGTGTCGACTCTTGTTCTTTCGCTGTCTGTGTATGGCTGACCACCTGGGCTTTTAGACTGGGCTAATTGACAGGCTCCCTGTCAACTCTACTACGCTGGAGAAGGAGAAGAGAAAGAAGCGGGGGGAGATTTTTTTGTCTCTCGAAAATGAAGGGATGGAGCAGAGAGAGAGAAAAAAAAGACTAGAGCACATGAGAAAGAATGACAAAAAGAGGCAGCGGAGGAAGAGGAGGGAAGGGAAAAAACAGCATGCAGCAGTCTCTCTCTCTGAGCTTCTCGAATGACTTGGCAGACAAGTTCTACCTAGTATCAAGTCTCGCACTGTCTCAGATTGGGAGTTGCCATGGTGACCAAAGTTTTAGGGAACTTGCACTGGAGAGCAAACTAAGCTCAATCTGGGTCAGACCTACCCGCACAATAAAACATAGTTAGGTTTATTAAAGAGTGAATAGTCATGCTGTATCTGCAGATGTAAACCTTCTGCTACTGAGGAAGGGAGGTGGAAAGACTAAATAGTTGAAAGATATTTTTAGAGAGGAAGTTACACTGCCTGATGAAATGATGTTCCTGTGTGTGTGTGTGTGTGTGTGTGTGTGTGTGTGTGTGTGTGTGTGTGTGTGTGTGTAAGTTAGGGAGAGAGAGAGAAAGAGATAGAGAGAGAGACAGAAACAGAAACACAGAGAGAGAAAGAATTTGCTGATTGCACAAGGTTATCTGCAGGGTTTATCTAAACTGCAGGCATGGACTGTTTTGGTTGAAACCAAGAGATAGTGAGTGAGTGAGATAGCAAGAGGAAAAGAGATAAAAAGAGGGAGAGAAAAATGGAGTGCGAGAGAGAGAGAGAGAGAGAGAGAGAGAGAGAGAGAGAGAGAGAGAGAGAATGGTGAAATATCAGTGTAATTTTTTGGGCTATTCGTTTGCGTTTTGCAGCAGAGAACAGAGATGTTTTTCAGCCCTCTTACTGTACGCTCTTACCAGAGCCTGGTTCACGTGTGCACAGCGCACCCTGTGGAGGCAACACCTCTGTGTGTGTGTGTGTGTGTTTGTGTGTGGTGTTTGTGTGTTGTGTGTGTGTGTGTGTGTGTGTGTGTTTGTTGTTTGTGTGTCTGTGTGTGTTGTTTGTGTGTGTGTGTGTGTGTGTGTGTTTGTGCGTGTGTGTGTATGTGTGTTTGTGTGTGTTGTTTGTGTTTGTGTGTGTGTGTGTGTTTGGGGGGTGGGTGCAGTGGTGATATTGCCTTGCACCCTAATTTGAGTTGTTCAGGCTACGGCTCTTTTGTGTTCAAAGCCTGAGTGTGAAGCTGATTATTGGTGTGTGTCTAAATTCAGCTACCACATCCTTCCCCAGGGGTTGCATACACACACACAGCAGATTTTCCAACACATTTAGACCCCTTTTTAGCTTCTGGAATGCCTTTCTTCCTCTCTATCCGTCTCTCCTCCTTCTTTCTTATTCCTGTTTTCTTTTTCTTTCTCTTTTTTTTTCAAACACATTCTGATACAATCATTTATCATTTATTCTAAGTAACAAACTTTTATCCCAACTGACAGACACAAATTTGCTTTCAAGCTCACTAAATGCACCCCCTCACCTCAACACACATATCTTCGTGCACACACACACACACACACTGCTCCACATGTGTGTTACTGTATATAATGCATGACTGCACAGCGGCATGGCAGCACGTGCCTGAGCGTGGGTGGAAAAGTGTGAGACCACCCAGCTGAACTACATTGCTGCACAGTCATGTGAGTGTGTGTGTGTGTGTGTGTGTGTGTGTGTGTGTGTGTGTGTGTGTGTGTGTGTGTGTGTGTGTGTGTGTGTGTGTGTGTGTGTGTGTGTGTGTGCATGCATGTATATGTGTGTTTTATAGTGTGCAATGCCATAATGGTGTATATAATTTAAATTGAATATGGACAGACCTGTGGTACAGTACGTGTGTGTGTGTGTGTGTGTGTGTGTGTGTGTGTGTGTGTGTGTGTGCCTCATGTATGTGTATATGACTGTATAACACATGCAATCAACCCTCATAAACAGAGCATCTTCTTGCAACATATAAGGCACCGTGTCTGTAAGTTAAAAAAAAACACTCTCATCCTAACCAGCACCGGCATGCCTCTTTGAAACCCCCACCACCTACACAGCAAAATCTCCATCTCCCCCTCCTCCTCCTCCTCCTGTTACTCTTCCTCCTCCTCCTCCTCCCAGTAGAAAATTCATGGCACGTGTGTAAAACAAACCCCCACGCACCCTTCTCTTCTCTTCTCCTCTCCTCCTTGCACGCTTCTCCCCCTCGCTCCCTTCTCTCCTCCTGTCCTTGCTTCCTTCTCCTCCCCACTGCCCATCTTTCCTCCTCGCTAAGGAGTCCCTACAGGAGCTCAGCACCACAGCACGAGCACGGTGCACCAGACACCACCGCACAGCACTGCCGATCCTCATAACATCACCTTCACCAGGGCAGCCGAAGGCTTCAGATTAGGAGCAGACTACACATGCACTCAACTTACCAAAGATGGAGGCTACCCCCCCAACCCGGCCACCCTCACCCCCACAAAAGCCCATTACAGGAAGAAGAACAACAACACTAACAAGTATAGTGTACTTTAAAGGATGTGCTGGTGGGTTGACCATTTGCATTTGTTTAGAGTTAGAAGTGTGTGTGTGTGTGTGTGTGTGTGTGTGTGTGTGTGTGTGTGTGTGTGTGTGTGTGTGTGTGTGTGTGTGTGTGTGTGTGTGTGTGTGTGTGTGTGTGTGTGTGTGTGTGTGTGTGTGTGTGTGTGTGTGTGTGTGTGTGTGTGTGTGTGTGTGTGTGTGTGCGCACAACACGCATGTCTGGGGGTGTTGCACTATCCAGAGAGGTTTTTTTTCAGCCCAGGAGACCCATAGGAGCATGCAGTGTGCTGCCATGTGATTGTGTGCACGTGCAAGCAGAGGTTCTGTTTATGAGACTGCATGCATGCATGGGTGGTGGTGTGTGTGTGTGTGTGTGTGTGTGTCGGTGTGTGTGTGTGTGATGGGGTCGGTGGGTTGGAGAGAAAGGAGGACAGAAGAGAGCATGCCTGCATATGCGAGTGTATGTGTGTGGCTTGATGTATGAAACGGGTGTGACTGTGTGTGATCAACTGAGAGAGAGAATATATGTGTGACAGAAAAAGAGTATGCCAACCGTGTGTGCCTATCTTTCTGTGTATTTGTGTGTGTGTGTGTGTGTGTGTGTGAGGGATGGAAATTTGCACCAGCCACTAGCCACATATAAAGGTAAGTAGTAAAATATAAAGGTGGCTGGTAGATTTCAGACACAAAATAATTATTTACTGAGTGGCTGGTCAATTTTACCATTTATTTGTCAGTAGGTGTTAAAGGTCCACATTTTGCAAAGTCCCCTGTTGTGTGTGTGTGTGTGTGTGTGTGTGTGTGTGTGTGTGTGTGTGTGTGTGTGTGTGTGTGTGTATGTATCTATGCATGTCACAGAAAAGGCTTTAAAAACTTCAATGACATTACTTCAATGATAAGTGCTTTGCAAATAGTTCCGATACAGCTGAGTAACAACTTCTCAAAGTTTTTAGACGGCTGCCTGCCTTTCTTAAATTAGAGCGAAAAAGAAAGTGGGAAAGACAAGGAGAGAGAAAGGGAGAGAGAGGCTGAAAGAGAGAAATAGAGACAGACGGACAGAGAGAGAGAGAGATATACAGAGAGAGACGGCGAGGCCTAGGAGCAGTTTGCAGGGATTCTTAGTACATATGAACAACAAAACAGTGAAGTAATGAGTGAGTGAGGGAGGGAGATTGGAAAAAAAGGGCAGTTGAAAGAGAGAGAGAGAGCTCAGTCAGACACAGAGAATGAGACAGTCAGCACTGGATAGTGAGAGAGGAGAGGAGAAACAGAGAAAAGGACAAGTTGAGAAAAAGAGAGAGAGAGAAGGACAAGAAGAGAGAGGGAGAAGGAGAGAGAGACATCTGCTTGTTGTGTGTGTCTCCAGTAGGCCCCTGTTCTAAGCAGCAGCAGCAGTAGCAGCAGAAGAGTAGAAGAGTAAAAGTAGACGTCTTTATTGTCACTATACAAAGTATAGTGAGATGTCATTCGGAACAGCCAACAGATGCACAAGAAGAAGCTAAGATAAGAATAAGAATAGAAATAGGTAAGAATAACTAGGTATAAATTAAAATATAGACTCTAAATGTACAGCAGTATATACAAATATGACTATGAAACAATATATTGGCAAGCGATGGATAATTAAATAAGGTGCACAACATGCCAGCAGCGAAAAGTGGTGTCCACAACAGTCATATGGCACATAGCCCAATGTTTTGCACAACAGACTCATTGCACAGAGTTTGCACAGTAGCAGCAGCTGCAGCAGTAGTAGTAGCAGCAGCAGCAGCAGCAGCTGCTGTGTGGCTTCGTTGCTGGCAGTGGGGAAGTGGGCCAGTGTGTCTGCGAGCCTCCAGGCTGCCCATGGGACATGTCGCCTTCGCTGTCACAGCACACACACACACACACACACACACACACACACACACACACACACACACACACACACACACACAATCGTTCCGGCCTGCAACAGGTGGAAGGTGCAGCACGTGAGCTGAGCTTTTGTTCACTGTGCTTAGTGCTAGTGTCTGCCTTGAGAGAAGAGGAGCAGTCATCAACAGGTGAACATTAGACGACGAATACGGAATGCAATGCATAGGCCACTATATCAGAAGAGAACAGAATGGACAGAGAGAAACAGAAAGACAGAGACACACACACACACAGACAGAAAGAAAGACAGAAAGATAGAGAGAAAGGTCTGTGCTCTTGAGTTGACCTCCTTAGGACACCTAGGACAGTCTCATTGCCCAATGACATCAGCTTTAACCTTCAGACCTGGCAGCACAGAGACATTACTACAGGGACTGCAACTACTGTGCTGAGGCTACTGCTGCTTTTTCAAACATACTACTTAAAGTAATGCCTTCACACAGTCGCACATACTCACACACACTCTCACAAGCCCATATCAGCCCCCTGCACTGGTAGGGCACAAGTGTGGAGACAGCATTTTGCACAACTGTGTTTTGACACTGGGAATTTCATAGGGGTAGAGGGGAAAAAACAACCGCTGGCACAGAAAGAGACAGAGAAAGAGAGAGCGAGAGAGAGAGAAAAAGAGAGAGAGAGAGTCAGACAGAGAGAGGGGGAAAGCGAAATAGATAGAGGGAGGGAGGGTGGGAATGTGGGAGGGAGGCAAAGAGTGTGTCTATCTGATGTCTCCAAAGGATAGTGGGTCTATCAAATTGCTGCCCACACACAGCGAGTTCTGGTGAATCCGACTGACAACTTGTATAATGGGGAAAAAGGGAGAGAAAGAGAAAGCTAAAAGTCAAACGCTGGCTGCTGGGTATTCCTCAGAAGCAGCTGCAGTCTGTTTGAACGTGAAAATGACTCACTCTGACGGCTCATGTACCAGCCAGTGTGTCATACATCTGCTGATACAGGGGGCAAAACTCAGACATCACTAAAAGCATCTTATGTGCGTGCAGACACACATGCACGCATACGCACGCACGCGCGCGCGCCTGCACACACACACACACACACACACGCACACGCACACGCACGCACACACACACACACACACACACACACGCACGCACACACACACACACACACACACTTAGTCATACACGCACAGAGGCAGAAGTGTCTGTAGTTTGCCTCTGAGGCGACCTTTTTCCCAGCACTCATACCTGACTGAACTGCCGCGTGCACACACACACACACTCATGCGCGTGCACACACACACACACACACACACACACACACACACACACATACACACGTGCATAAACACGCACACATGCATGTAGGCAAAAGTTCATTTGATTGTGGAAAATAGAGAGGAATCAGTAAAAATAACTTCTTCCACAGAACACTGGAGGAAAACTTTGCTAATTTCTCGACTTCTTTCCTTTCCACAGAAGTAAACTCCACATTTTTGGGTGACAGCCAAGACCCAAAAGTAACACGGAGCATGGAGCGAGGGCTTCTTAAAGAGACAGACAGCTTTGCCCTCAAGAGACACCAGTTAAAGAGTTCAGCACTGTCCAACACCCCCCCCCCCCAGCCCTCCCAACCACCCCAAACCCTGACCCACAGGTCAGCTCAGCAGACTGCTGGGTTTTAGCACAGAGAGATGGGTGATTGATGCAGGTCATCACCGTCTGAGCCGGCGCTGGGCCGAAACTGTTCCAGAGGTGGGCTGAAGCACGTCTGCACATGCTCCGTGGAGAGGGCCACCACTTTAATTGAGCCCCGGGGGAAAGGGGATGGGGAACACCTTCCCACCACCCCCACCCACAACAACAGCACTGTCGGCTGCATACAAGACTACCGACTCCATGTCAGAGGTTCTGTGTGTGTTGTGTGTGCGCGTGTGTATGCATGTGTGTGTATGGGTGTGTGTGTGTGTGTGATGAGCTTCATATGAGGGGAGAAAGCCATCACTTTAATTGAGCCTCAGGGGGAAAGGGGAATGGGAAAGGGGAACCCCAACCCCCACAATCCCCCTCACAACCACACACACACACACACACACACACAAACACACATTGCTCCCAGGTACAAGCAGCTGAGCTTCTTCCTGTAGAAATTCTGTGTATTGGCTCACAGAAGCAGCTTCAGTACCCTGATGAGGGGGTGGGTATGGAATCCCATATGGTCCAATTATCAATCTGACACATTCTCTGGAAGAGACTACAATGTGATGGGCTGGGCAATGCTTGTCTAAGCCGTGCAACCCTATGAGTGATCATGCTGATCTGCCAGTGGCTGTTGCCACATTTAAAGAGGGGAGACAGAGGGAAGAGATACTACTCAGGGTGCAACTGTGTTTTACTGGGAAGGCACAAGGATTTACACGGTGTCTAATCCTTTTCCTGATGATACTGAGAAGTGTGTCTCTCTCCTGTTGATGAAGTTTCCACATGCCTGGTGAATCAGTTACACAGACAGCTCTTCCATTCACTTCAAAGATTCCTGGTGTGTGTGTGTGAGTGTGTGTGTGTGTATTAAAGGTCCATTAGAGTTTTCCTCTGTGTTGTCTGCGTCTGAATGTGAATGTGTAGTTGTGCAATGATATACAGTTCATGTAGGTGTGGGGTTAAAGTGGTGTGTGTGTGTGTCTGTATGTTTGTGTCTGTATGTTTGTGTGTGTGTGTGTGTGTTTGTGTGTGTGAGAGAGAGGGGACAAATTTGTTTGCAAAACTCTTTCTGGGAATCCGAGTTCCTCTCCGACGCCATGGTGTAAACATAGCAGCCAGCCGCCGGGCCGGGCTGGGCTGGGCTGGGCTGGGCCTGCCCTCCTGCTGTGCCGATTAGGGCTGGCGCTCCCCCCGCTTATGGACACGAGCCTCCACTGGTCTGCGTCCGGAAGAGCGCCGACTCCCACCACCAATTGAACGCCGTCACTGTCACTACGCTGCCCCCATGCCTCCTCCTCCTGCTCCTCCTCCTCCTGCTCCTCCTCCTCCTCCTTCTCTCACTCCCACTCTCGCTGGCCTAATCCCCCAGAACTGGCGCACTATTTCAGGCCCCTAACAGATTAAGCGTCTATCTTTGGACCCGGGGGACTGTGCGAACTATTCCAGCCCGGTCTCCGTCACTCCGTCTTCTCCATCTCCATATCTGCCGTTTTCCTTTCGCTTTTTTTTTTCGTCCTCCCCCCTTCCCTGTTTTCTTTTTTTTTTAAAAGGGGAGGTGGTGGGGTTCCCCTGCCTGCCTGACTGCTCATGGAAGGTATTTTCCAGCCCCCTGCACCCCAACCCCCCTCAGCCAAACGAATCATGTTAACTTGCTGCTCCTTGACGTCCTTGGACTTGACATGGGAGTCAAGTGACCTGAGATTAAAAAGTCTGCCAAGAGGAACTGTTGGGATCCTGTCCAAAGACTGTGTGTGTGTGTGTGTGTGTGTGTGTGTGTGTGTGTGTGTGTGTGTGTGTGTGTTGAGGGTTTATCTGTGTGGGAGGGAACTTTAATGGTCTGAAATGGTATCACACACACAGACATAGACAGACAGACAGACACACACACACACACACACACACACACACACACACACATGCACACACATTTAAACACACACAGACACATTCAAACACACACAGACACATTCAAACACACACAGACAGACACAAACACACACAGACAGACACACACAGACACCAACACACATACACAGACACAAACACAGACACAAACACAGACACAAACACACACACACACACACACACACACACACACACACACAGTACACACACACACAAACACAGTCTCCCATGGAGACTAGTGCTGATCCCTATGTTAGGTAAGGCAATGCATAACATTAGGAGCGTGTTGTGCTAACACAGAAACTAGCACACGCTACAATACACAGCCATGGAGTAAAGCTAAATCACGACAGGTTTTATAAGAGCTTAGACTGGCCATCAAATCAAATTAAAATTTCATAAACAAGTGCTCTGATAAAAACAATGTGGTTTACATGACAGCATAAAGCAATTACTTTAGGTGAGGTGTAGATAATATTACTCTTATAAATAGTGTTAGCAAATGACAGCAAAAACAGGGACTAAATTAGGACTTCCTCAAATCTACATGCTGGGAAGAAGATAACCTTTAACACACTTAGGGAGTGACTGAGTGTTATTTACAGCAAATGTTGCTCCTGTGATCATTTAATCTGAACTGGTCACACTAAGAATCGTGGAAAAAAAAAAATTACAATCAGCCGTTATAGGCCAATAAGAGTCACTGACTGAATTTCTACAAAGACTTTTCCCACGACCAGCAGAATGGCCGAGACCAAAAGCAAGGGCTGAACTTGTCCTGCACTCTCATGGGCCCTGATATAGCGCAAGATGCATCTCCGTAACCAGCTTTACCCAGTATTTAGAGTACAATGTTCCCAGGTGCCGAGGCATAGCCAGGTCGTGCCATGAGCCCACGCCGGGATTAGCACAGTGACTCGGGCTGACCCCTGATGGCAAGGGCGTCTCGAAGGGCCCTGGGGGGACCAGGCCACACGCATTACATTACATTACATTACATTGCATTTGGCAGACGCTTTTATCCAAAGCGACTTACAATCAAGGGGGACATAAGCAATAGAGGAGGACACAGAGTAGAGACACAACAGACATATGTACTTCTGCATAGGGATAGAGAGAGGGAGAGAGTTTAGATTAGTGTTTGTTAGTTATATTAGTTTTGTTAGGAAGGGAAGCAGTCTCGGAAGAGAAGGGTTTTTACAAGCTTACTCATAATAACGCCCCAGAGAAATCCTCTTACCAACACCTCCCACGGACATGCATGATGAACTTCAGGTGGACTGGACATTAGTTTGATAATGACAGAAACTAATATAAATAAATAATAAAGAAAATACACATCAACACTAGTATGCCTAAGGAGCCTTTACAAATGGTCTGCAGCCTCCTTCAGTCTTTCTGGTTGTGGCACTGGTTGTGCAGTGGAGCATCACCTTAAACAAATCATAACTCCATACCCTATCGCCAATCTTAAACATATATGAAAGTTAATAGTGTTTTTTTTTAACAGAGTTTAGTTAACAATCTGATAATCTATTGACACTTTATAGGGAACCATTCAGGTAAAGTGTGACCATGTATTGTGAGTTGCATTGTTAAGAAACATGTATTGTGCATTTCATACACAGACGCAGTCAATGTGCTTCACAAAATAAAAGCACAAAAGATTAAAAATAAGGCAAAGATACTGTAAAATAAGCATAAGAAAAAAAATCCATCTTGGTAACTCAGTAATTGGGAAAAACAGACATGCCTTCAGGAAGGCTACAGAACAGTCACTGCATGTCTGCATGACAGAGAGAACTGCACCAACAACTCTGAAGGCCTCTTTTAAACTGTCCTCTCCTCCTAAGCAGCATCCTTTCAAACAGCATGCAAAGACCTCAATGGATTGCCTCTGTGGAGTAAAGTACATGTTAAACGGTGCGTAAAAACTCCCTTTGCTTAGCTTAGTGCTGATTTCCTACAGTGAGCGAGCGGTTTACAGTATTGAAAGAAAGATCATTATTACTAGTATTATTACTTTTATTATTATTATTATTGTTATTATTATCATTACTGCCTACAGTAAGCTAGCGGTTTACAGTACTGAAACAAAGACCAGCCCACCATGCACACAGCACGTTCCGTAACCTTAAAATGTCATGTCCGATTCGATGAGCGTTCACTTTTCAACATGCATTACGTCCGCCAGGATTATTTGCCATATTTGTATGCTATTTTTATGACCATCAGCCGCGGGGCGTTCGCACGGTGGGGGGTAGGGGTTATCACGTGCGGAGCCGCAAGCTTAACTTCAAAACACTCAACTGTGGGTCAGTCAAGGCTACACACACACACACACACACACACACACACACACACACACACACACACACACACACATTTGCAATGATGTGATCTGTCTAAAGCATAAAGCATGACAGCCCTGCAATTCCACTCAGCTCAGTTCAATGCCAACACGCGTCTCTCCCTCCACATGCATACACAAAGACAAATTAGAGTTTCTCACGGTCCCCTTACTTTCCATGTGCTTCCTGACAGATTAAATCACTCACTGACGACAGGACAGAAAAGAGGAGAAGAGAAGAGAGGAGAGGAAGACAATGGAGAATAGGAAAAGAAGAGAGGAAAGACAAGGAAAAGAGAAGAGAGGGGAAGAAAAAAGAAGAGAAAAAAGAGAAGAAAAGAGGGGAAGATAGCATAGGTGAAGAGAAGAATTTATCCTCAAGTTGGCTAACAGTGACCTCCGGCTTGCACACACACACACACACACACACACACACACACACACACACACACACACACACACACACACACACACACACACACACACACAGCTTCATGCCGGCACCGCATTGCACACACAAGTGGTCTCTAGGCTATAGAAGAGAGGAATCACTCGACATCACCTAGCCAATCTTGATAAACAATGTGACCAACAAGATGGAAAGGGGACCCCACCATTACTTTACATTACATTACACTTAGCACACGCTTTTATCCAAAGCTACTTACAAAAAGGAGAACATAGGCTGACAGAGGTGTAGAGGAGCACAGAGTAAGTAGACTACCTCCATACATACACGGAGATGCATGTAGCAAAGTAAGTTTCCCAGAGCAGGGACACTACAGACACACATACTTCATACTTCCTACACATATTATGGTGGGAGATTCTGTGTGTAACCAGTGTACTGTAGCACAGCATACTGCAGCGTACTGCTGAGTAGTGTGCTGTAGCGCAGTATACTGTAGCAGAGAGCAGCATGGCATGTTGTTTTATTTTGCAGTGTTGTGCTACTGTAGGTGGACTGCCTGCTGGTCGTGAGTGTTGTCTGTGCTGATAGCAGTGGGACAGAGGTGTCCACACCACGATTAGTGTCTGGGTCATTAGTTACATAACTATAATATGGGGGTCGGTGTGATGTTGTAATGGCAGTATTGACAGCCTGGGTCACGAGTATTTTGTTTAAATAGTCAACAAGGGGCTTTGCCCTCCCACTGTCATACACATGCTTTTACACACACACACACACACACACACACACACACACACACACACACACACACACACACACACACACACACACACACACACACACACACACACACACACACACACACACACACAGTTTTTTCTGTCTGTCTCTCTTCATTTCTTTCTGTCTCTAACACACACACTCCTTTTTGCCATGCTGGATGGTGATGATGCCATCCCACATACTGCAGGGTGTTGTCATTCTCTGGGTAATTAAAAATGCCCCTGGTTGTTATTTTTCATAATTAACAATTGGAGGCCACAATCTGGTCCCCAAAAACACAGACACACACACACAAACACACACACACAAACAACAACAAAAAAACATAAAATCCTGAACAGATTGGCTGATATGATTCACACCAACAGTGCCTGCCTGCCAAAGCCCAAATCTCTCCCAAACTGTGCTGGAGCTTACACAGACCCCAATCAGATCCATCCGTCTCCTCCTCCTCCTCCTCCTCGTCCTCCTCCTCTTCCTCCCTCTAGCATTCTGTATCCCAAAGACATCACCACAGGCTGGGCAGCCATACTAGATGCCTGCCTCAACCATACTGACCACCAGAGCTGCATCTGCTAAGAGCATACTGCGCAGTCACATTCTGCACTCTAACTGTTAAAACACACATTACAGCATACTGCACGATTGTGCTTCGCAGTACACTGTGAAACCACTCTACCCACTGTAAGGTAATAGGCTACTTTATTAAACATTATCATAAACTGTGTAATTGACATACTACAACACAGTGTAAAATGTTCTGGAACACTTGAAAATTATACTTTATACTATACTGCATAACCACACTTAAACATGCTTGTGGGGATGGTGGGGACAGTACCATGGGGATGGCAACATGCTGAAGGTATGTCAAATAGTGAAATATAAAATAGTGAATGTTGTGGAAGATGGAGGCTGCACAAAAGCCACCATCACTTACTCGCTCTCTGTCTCTCTCTCTTTCTCGCGTACTCTGTCTCTCTCTCGCACTCTGTCTCTCTCCCTCTCTCTGTCTCTCTCCCACTCTCGCTCCTCCTCGGCACATCCCGACGCCTGTCTTCCACTTGAACTAAGCTGGCAAGTGCCGAGACTAACGTGGCTTCGCTTTTGGCAGCGCCCGCGTTCCCTCGTCTATTTACTTCAAATTATGTGGGGATAATGGACCCCAGCAGTGCTGCTGGAGATTCTTGTGGCAGAGAGTGAAAATAAAAGCAGCTGATTTAATTAGCGGGAAAGAAAGAAAAAAGAAGGAGGAAAAAAAAAAAAAAAAAAACCTAAACGTTTCAAGTCAGCGCTGCCCCTGAGCGCTCTGCCTCGTCTTTCTGGTGGGAATCGACATGACTGATTTCTGGAGGTAAAAATAACATCGCCGCGCCACCACAGAGCCGACAGACAAACTGTTGGGATTAACACACAAAGGGCTAACCTTGAGCCATCATTTCTATCGCTCTCTCTGTCTCTATGTGTCTTTCACACACACACACACACACATACACACACACACACACACACACACACGCGCGCATGCACGCACGCACACATGCATGCACGCACGCACGCGCACACTCACACACACACACAAGCTACAGTAACCTTGAAAGCTTGAGTCTGGAGAATAGGCAAGAGATGTATCATTTTTGAGAAGGGCAGAGAGACTGCCAGTAAATCGGTGGTGTTTAACTGATGACACCTCTTCAGTACCAAACTCCCTCATACGATGCTTAAACACGCTACCAGAAGATTTGGTTGTCCTTTGGCTGCCCTTTGGTTTCCATTTTTGAGAAGGGCAGAGCCATTACCAGTAAATCTGTAGAGTTTTACTGAGCATGCCTCTTCGGTACCAAACTGCGCCTCACATGATTCTTAAACACGCTACAAGAAGATCTGTCCTTTGGCTGTTCTTTGATTGCCACAATTAAATGTTTAAATGTGCCATCAGTGACGCTGGTGGACATTGCATTTGTTTATGTTTGTGTTTATGATTCATTTCCTTAGAAAAAGCTTGCTTCTGACACAATGTTATACCAACACCAAGAATCACATTAAACATGCAGGAACGGTAGTTCATTCCCACTGTGCGATTTCCGAGAAACTCCCCATAGGCCACTCCCATGTTGCTTGTTTCTCACTCACTGTAGTAATGGAATGGGGAACAGACAGATCATAATGATGACACTTTAGCTGAATATTATAAAAGGTGTTACATGGCTACAAAATCCATAACGATGCTCAAGGTGATGCAGTAAAAGAAGGCTATGCTACTTTCTACGCTTGAGGACACAGAAGACATTTGGAAGAGCCAGTCGTTGTTCTATAAAGAGTGTCATGACACCAGTGTTATAAAAAAAAAAGTTCAGAAAATACCGCCGGATTGCCTTTCCTGGTATTGCATCCCTGGCAAAACATACAACCTTTGAGTCACTGATGCTCGAAATGGCAGTTTCCTCACACACAAATAAACAACGATTACTTACAAAAAACACCCCTTATGCTATAGCGACTCCCCTCGCCACCTATGCTGTTTATGCTATACATACTTCTCCCAAAAACATTTTTTTTGAGGCTTAAGAGTGACTCATGCTCGCCTGAAGCATGTACTGTAACCCAGTTTCCATGGAAACCTGTTGCTATGGAAACGCCTTTCCCAGGCTCGACGGCAGGAAGAGACAGGGCCCTCCACAAAAACGAAGGATGGGAAAAGAAAAAAAGAAAAAGAAAATCACAGCACAGCTGACTGTGTTGTGGGAAAGGGGGGGGGGGGGGGGGGAGGCAGGCAGGCAGAGAGACAGAGAGGAGGAGGAGAAATGGAGTGAGACAGATGGAGAAAGGCACAAGGGGAGAGGAGAGAGAGAGGAAAAAAAATCAAAGCCATATTTTAAAAATGTCAATAAAGTTTTTAAATGTCTATAAATACGTTGTAGTCCTTATGTTGGATGCACTACATTAGCTCAGTTCAGGCTTGGCTTCCAGCAGCATAAGCATGCAGCCTCAGTCTGGAGCTCTGCCAGCATCAGTCACTGCACACACACAAACACCAACACAAACACGCACACACACTCACACTCTCTTTCACACACTCTCTTTTACACACACACACACACACACACACACACACACACACACACACACACACACACGCTAACTCACCCACACACACACACACACACACACACACGACTGACTGGAGCTTTAGTATCTGTAGTAGTGCTGACCTCTAATTCATACCATAGAGAGTCATATACACAAACATATGCACATAACCATGATACGCACAGACACAGACACACACAAAGACATACACAGACACACACACACACACAAACACACACACACACACACACACACACACACACACACACACACACACACACACAAACACACACACACACAAAGACATACACAGACACACACACACAAACACACACACACACACACACACACACACACACAAACACACACACACACAAACACACACGACATGAAGGTCATGTACAGTCTGGTGTGTGCTGTGTCACCAGCAGTGTGGTGTCCCCTCTCCCTGGTGTTTACACTGACTTCACCTTTGCTGCCAAACACACTTAGAATTAAGTCCTGTGCTGCACCACTAACAAGGCTCTGTGCTGTTTCACAGTGGTGGGCTGTGCTCTCTCCCTCCTAATACACTGCAGTCTTTACACTTGTGTGCACACACACAGCCACACACAAACACAAATACAGACAGAGACACGCACAGACACAGACATGCACAGACACACACACAGACACAGACATGCACAGACACACACACAGACACAGACACACACACACACACAGACACAGACACACAGACACAGACACACACGCAATCATGCCTGCCTGAGCAAGATATACTAAATATTACATAACAGCCATATAGTAGAGATGTCTCTTCTGCCACCGCTGCCCTTCCCCCCCCTCTTACCGTGCTGCACGCCAAACTAAACCTCATCTCACACACACACACACACACACACAAACCGCCTCCCCCCATCACTGGACACACAGCGAGATGGACTACTGCGGTTACATAATCCTTCCCCCACTCCACATCCACCCTCTTCACCTCCACCACCTCTTTATCAGGACAGCCCATCTCTCTATCTCTCTCTCTCTCTCTGTATGTCTCGCTCGCTCTTGCTCTCTATCTCTTTTGATGGCCCCTATCTCCTTTATTTTCTCTATATTTTGAAAGGTGCATTTCTGGAGTATTTTGAAGATCACTGTGTCTTCTGTGTCACCGTGGCTTCAAAATGCCTCCTGCTTCTTCCAATCTCCCTTTAAAAAGTTGGCAGGGGAAAAGGAGGATAAAAGTGTGTGGTGCTGAAGTGAGCTGAAGAAGTCTAAGTCTGGAGAATGACTCCTTTACTCAGCTTTATACAACACCACTAAATTAGTCAACCATACAGTGCTATACGTTAGAAATATGATGCAGCAAGAAAGGGAAAAAAGAGAGATAGAAAAAGAGAGAAAGAGAGAGAGGGAGAATGAGAAAGAGAGAGACAGAGACACATTAAATGTGTGACTAAAATGTAACTGAGTGAAGAGCTCTGATTTTTTTTGGGAGCATGGAAAAGTGCACCATTATGCACTTACAGGTGGAAAACGGAAGAGGAGGAGGAGAGAAGAGGAGGAATGGAGAGG
>CM059265.1:35569852-35582352 GCA_030347295.1 Setipinna tenuifilis
TATTGGCAGATGTACATGTGTGTATGTGTGTGTATGTGTGTGTATGTGTGTGTGTGTGTCTCTGTATGTGTGTGTATGTGTGTGTGTGTGTGTGTGTGTGTGTGTGTGTGTGTGTGTCTGTGTGTCTGTGTGCATGTGTCTGTGTGTGTGTGTGTGTGTGTATATGCATGTGTGTGTGTAAGAGGGTTGAGTCAATGTCATCCATCACTCCAGTTGGATATCCACCTGCACCAGCAAACTCCAACTAAAGGAGGTGTTGTATTCTGATTTTCTTTTTTTTCCCTCACTGTGGCTCATTCTCGCCCTTCTGCCACTCTCCACCTGTCCATCACTCGTCGCTTTTAGTTCTTATTTGTCACTTTCTATTCATGAATTTTTCACTTATCCAGCCAGTCATTCACCCACCTGTCTCTGTATCCTCCCTATGCTTACATACACATATAGTATAGTATATATATATGTATACATATAAAAGTGAGTCTCCCTCTTTGTGTTACTCTTTCTCCCTCTCCCTCTTTCTCTGTACATCCCTCTCTCTGCTCCTGTTTTTCCTCTCCCTCTCTCCCTCTGTTTATTGTGAGTCTGGTCACAGAGCTGGTTTGTTGGTCTGTGGACTGCACATGGGGCTCTCTGAGAGAGAAGTGTGGCTATCGCAGCAGCCGTAAACATGGCTCCTGCTGTTTCACACCACACTGCTACAGTTTCCACCTTGCTCTCTGCTCAGGTCTAAAGCAGTGCAGGTGTCTATTCACACACACACACACACACACACACGCACGCACGCACGCACGCACACACACAACCACACACACAACCACACACACAACCACAACCACACACTCACTCACACGCGCACACACACACATGCGAGAGCAAAGGTTATCTCCGGTGTTGTCTAACACACGGCAAAGAAAATCAGCCTTGCATCAGTAGTGAGTCAAACCAGTGTTTATGTCTGTTAGTGCCTAAACACACTTACACACATACACAGCTATACATATTACATCACCGTATGGTGTCAAAATCACACATATGCACACCACATCACTGTGTGTTCACAAATCATACAAACACACACACACCATCATAGAGTGGAGTCATTTCAGTGTGACAAACACATAAACATTACACACAAACACACATCCTGGTGATGATTCAAGTTAGTGCTATGCCAATGCACACACAGACACACACACAGACACACAGACACACACACTCTCACAGATCAGTGGTGTGTGTGTCACCCCACACCACATGTGTTTAGGCTGCGGCTGTCCCCCGCGTGACGGTGTGTGTTGATTGGCTGGGACGGGGGCCGACTGCAGGGGCCAGCGGAGTTAAACGGGGGATCTCTCCACACCGTCATCTCCCATTACGCTCCTGCTGTAGCGCTCACACGCCTACCCACAATCCTTTGCTCTGCAGCCCTGCGCCAGCAATAATGCCTACTGACAACAAGAGTGTTCAGCCAACCAGCTATCAACAAAGCCACTGCACCAAAAACAAAGAGCGTGTATGACTGTGTATGTATGAGTATGAATTGTAAATGGTTGTGTCATTGTGTGTGTGTGTTAGTGTGTGTGCGTGCGTGCGTGAGAGTGAGAGAGAGAGAGAGAGAGAGAGAGAGAGAGAGAGTCAGTGAATGAGTGCAGTAGTCTCCACTGGAGGGCTGGTGTTCCTCAGCATGGTCATTTGAATTCCGTCATGGTGTCTGTTCTCCTCTCCTTTCCACACAATCGATACTGCCAACAGCCAGCCACCTCATCCTTCTCTCTGCTTAATACATATTCCTGGCCCCTCCTCTCTCACCCCCCCCCCCCCCACCTTCTCTGTGTAGCTTCGTATATGAATGTGTGTGTGTGTGTGTGTGTGTGTGTATGTGTGTGTGTCGGCTCATCCTGCTGCCTCTTTAATACGTATTCCTGTCAAGGCTCTCTCCTCTCCTCACCTCCCCTCCTCTCCTCCCCTCCCTCCCTCTCGCTCCTCCCCTCGCTCTCTCTTCTCTTCCCTGAGCGGACAGTGACCTTGGCTGTACTATCAGCCTCTGAGAGCCCTGCCCGCATCCAATCTCCCAGCATGCTTTGCGGCACTTGCTCTGTCACCATCATGTCAGGGACACCTCTGCACTGTCAGCAGTTTTCTTACTAGAAGATAGTCATTTTGGTATGTGTGTGTGTGCATTGTGTTCATGCCAATGTGTATGTGCATGTGTGTGTGTGTGTGTGTGTGTGCGTGTGTGTGTGTGTGTGAGAGAGAGAGAGAGAGAGAGAGAGAGAGAGAGAGAGGGAGGGAGATGGAGAGAGGGAGAGAGAGAGAGAGAGCGAGAGAGAGAGAAACTGTGGTAGTTCTTTCTGCTGCAGCTGGTTGGCTTTGCGGAAAGCTATTACTGACCCCCCGCCAACTACCAATTGCAACCACAAATACACACACAGACAGAAACAGATGATATGGGCAGAAGTAGATTGAGACAGAACGATTAATAAAAGAGACAGATGTGGAGACACAGAAAGAGAGCGATAGAGAGTGAGTGAGTGAGTGAGTAAGAGGGAAAGAGAGAAAAAAAGGCAAAGAGGGAAACTGAAGGAAGTAGGAAGAGAGACTGACAGAACGAGAGAACGAGAGGTTGAGAGGTGGGGGCGGTGTTATGAACCCCTTAAATGTTGCTCCACCCACACACCCCAGAGTGGTGGTGACCTTCAGGAGTTCCTCAAAGATCAAAGTCAAAGATCAAAGTCAGTTTTATTGTCAAAACCAAATGTACAGGTTGCACAAACAGAATTTGAAATTGCAATGCTCCCTAGGCCCACAGTGAACATGAAACATCTTATAAAGAAGACAGAAAGACATGATGACAAACATAATAATGTAAACATAACAAAAAGTACAATAGGCTTCCTTATGGACACAAGAGGCACAGGTGAGCACAGGTCAGCTAAACTGCAACACCTGAATAGACACTGAATTACCTAATCACACACTCATTTGAGTTTTTAAGTTCCACAAAAGAGCTAACAGCTATCGATTAAGCCTTTTAAAAGCTCTGGAGTGTGTAAGAATGAACTGAAATTACACATACAGATGGGACACAGGTATGCTAAAATGCTAACAAAACTCATGCTTTAGACCTTTCAACATTTCCTAGACGAAGCACGGGCAAATCTGCATTCCCTCTGTGCACAGGTCTTTGAGCTGCTTAGGGTGTTTTGCATGTAATGAGAAACTGCAGTGTGTTTGAGGACAGCGTGTACTGCTGCCATCCTCTCCCATAGAGGGCCATGGGGCTCCACCGTGACTCTGTACATCAGCGCTGTATCGCTCATCATCCATCTGTGTGTGGAGGTAGGTAGGTACAAAAGCTGCTGGCACACAACTGGATCAAGTGTGACTTTAACTACAATATTCTCTCAGACAGGACACGCTGTCCAAAGCCAGGGGTGATGAGGTGGCATGGGGACAGGGGGGGGGGGGTAGCTGGTGGATGTTGCAAACAGTATGCAACTTCAGGTTACTATCTGCATGGCCAAAAGGAAAAGAGAGAAAAAAAGATGAGAGAAAATCCCTCCATATTATGGGCAGATTGGGGCTGTTTGCATGAAGAGCCCACAGCACTGATTGAAATCTGCTCATCTTTTAAATCCACCGGTGAAGAGTGGGTGTGGGGGTGGGGATTGAAGTGCTAAGCCTATCATGGATGCATACCAGTGGAATGCAGGTCAGAACAATAATGCTATGAGCTTTGCAGACAGTTTAAGGTGTGTGTGTGTGTGTGTGTGTGTGTGTGTGTGTGTGTGTTTTAACTTTTAGTGGGTGTTTTGAAGGTCTATTCATGTGCCAGTACATAGCTCTTTATATACATGTACGTTTGTACATATGTATGCATGTATGTATATGTAAAAGTAAAAAAGTAAAGGAATAAATAAATATTATGTGTGTATGTTTATATTGTGTTGTGTGTGTAATGTGTCTGTGTTGTGTGCATGTGTGTGTGTGTTTGTGTGTGAGTGTGTGGGAAGTTAGGAGTAGTATTGCTGTGCTGTCCGATTGGTATCAGGGACCTGCATGTCAACTCAGCTCCAAGTTTCCCATGAGTCTCCACAGGCTCAGCACTTCTCAGCGGACAGCGCCCTAAACAGGTGACTTTAGCTGGGCCTCTATCCATCCATCTACACCGCTCTCTTTCTACTTCTTTCTATCCATCCCTCTCTCAATTTCCATATCTTTATCTCTCATCTCTTTTTCTCCCTCTCTCTTTATCCCACTCTCTGTATCTGTCTTACTCACTTAATCCAGCTCTCTCTTTATATTCTCTCTCTCTGTCTCTCTCTCTCTCCATCTCTGTCTCTCTCTCTCACTCTCACACACACACCCACACACACTCACACTCTCTCCATCCATCTCTCTGTGTCTCATTCACTCACTCACTCACTCTCACTCATATGTCAGTCTTCTGCGGACAGCCAGGGCCTGAATGATTCATGTCTCTCATTCAGATGTGCTGGGTGGTTATATTAAACATTAACATCATCCTTATGAGCATGCCTGGTACACTCTCAACTCCCCAGGCCTGCACATGACATCAATGCTTACCAGAAAACACTGGTGACTCAGATGATGGACACATGACATTAAAAAACAAACTAAAAAGCATTAACCTCTTGGGTGGTCTGGTTCCTACTGGTTGGAGGGGACAGAGGAAAAAACACTGCCTCAAAACACTGCCTCATTTATCATAAACAACTATCATCTCACACAGTGACTAGTCATCGGATTTCCTGTAAAATGCTGTGTTTACAACACATCTGCATTCTGCGGAACACACACACACACACACACACACACACACAGAAAGACACACACACACACACACACACACACACACACACACACACACACACACACCATCTATTACATTAATGTGTACCACTGACAGTCCTCTGAGTGACTGGAACAGAGAAACTGAGTGGTGACTCAGGTTCTGTTTTTCTGTAGCATCTAAGGGAACTATATTGGGTGAATGGAGCGCATTTGTAAAGCTGTCGGCACCAAGAGTGCTTTTACAATCCATGCTTCAAATCCACCTACCCAGAGCAGAGGCTGGCCTAGCTGGCACATTTTTAATTTCTGCTGCTGGAAGCAGTTACAAGGCACTCAGCGTCGTGCTCAAGAACACTTCAATGAGAACTCTGCCACCGAACAGGAACACTCAAAACAGGCCCTTTCAACCCAATCCAACACCCGCCTTGCCCGACAGAAACCACTCGAAAAATAATGGGCTTCCATGGCCCATTCACTGGTAGGCGAAATGCTTTTTCTATCTTAACACTCGAACCCAGGAACCTCAAAGGACCAAACTTTAGTTAGCTAGTTCAAGTTTATTGTCATTTGTACTATTACAAAACATGTTTCCCGGCACAATGATATTGTCCACACGAATGCCACACTTAATAAAACACCACCCATAATAAAACTCATTAAGACATAAAAAAAACACGTAAGACATAGTAAAGCAATATGTTCTCTATCTCCCTGAAGAGTTCTTTTCATTCTGAGTCGGACGCAGCCTCACTTGCTGCGGCTCTCCCTGGACTTGTCTACAGCGTGTCCCACTAAACAAAATAATATTAATAATACATTTTATTTATAAGCGCCTTTCAAAGCACACAAGGACACCTTACAAAGACAATAAAACAACAAAACACAATAAAACACAGAGAAAGTAAACTGAGAGAGAGTAAACTGACGTTATATTTTGCTGGCACTTGTATCCGGGCACACCTAACAGTGAATTAGGTACAAGGGACAGTTTCCCTTTGGAGCAATGTGGGGTTAGATAACTCACTCAAGGGCACTTCAGCCATGGGTGAGGGAGTGAGCAGGAGAAGGCTGGTTATTCACTCCCCCCACCTACTAGTATATGATTTGAACTCGTGGCCTATTATTTTTGTAAGACTTACTCCATAACCATTAGGCCACAGCAGCCCAGTAGCAGCCATCATATGTGTACTACACACGTGTGTGTGTGTGTGTGTGTGTGTGTGTGTGTGTGTGTGTGTGTGTGTGTATGTGTGTGTGTGTGTGTGTGTGTGTGTGTGTGTGTGTGTGTGTGTGTGTGTGTGTGTGTGTGTGTGTTATGCATGGCGGCCTCAGCTCGGCTGTGCCAAGCGGCAGCCTATCCGCCCACATATTTGCATGACGATGAGTGACATGAGGACTAAGGGTACGAATGCGGGTGAGTGCAAAAGCTGCAGATACACCGAGATATGGAGATATGGAGATATGGAGACAGAGACTGAAAAATAAGAGGGAGAGAGGAGGAAAAAAGTAAAGGAGATAGGTAAGAAGAGTGGGAAAAAGTTCAGAGACAGAGAGAGAGAGAGAGAGAGAGAGAGAGAGAGAGAGAGAGAGAGAGAGAGAGAGAGAGAGAATGATAAAGGAGGGGGGTTAAGGGAGAGCCGAGATGTGTGTGGTTAAGTTCATTCAAGATTCAAGATTCAAGATTATTTTTATTTGTCCCGGAGGAAATTTGTCTTGGACAAACATTGTATAGTATACATTGTATACTCACACAACAGATATCACTTTAATGTTCTATGAATGCTTTGGCAATGCAGCATATGGTCTGTCTTGCCAATAGGGCATAATTTGAATTGAATTGAATTGAAAGAGAAAGAAAGACAGCGAGGGAGAGAGAGGCAGGATCGAAATGTTGACAGCTCTGCCCCTCTCAGCTGTCGATCCATAATTCAGTGTTAACAGCCTGTGTGGTGGTTGCTTCATTATGCATTCGTTAGACACCTTTAATTAGTGGTCAGAGTGTTACACAAGCACAAGCACTCGGCCCTCCCTCTGGCCACAGTCATTCACACCTCTCCCCCTCTCGCTCGCTCACACACACACACACACACACACACACACACACACACACACACACACACAAGCACACACACACACACACAGGCACACACACACAAATGCACATTCATACACGCACACACACACCCTTGTATAAACACATAAAATATCTTTGTTTACATACTCAACACAGATCTATAGACCCACAAACAGAGTGTGTGTGTGTATGTGTGTGTGTGTGTGTGTGTGTGTGTGTGTGTGTGTGTGTGTGTGTGTGTATGTGTGTATGTGTGCCTGTGTGTTTGTGTGTGTGTGTGTGTGTGTGTGTGTGTGTGTACTCGCATGTATTTGTGTGCCAGTGCTTCAGGGAGTCCAGTCATTTAGTGAATGAAGGGCTCTTGACCGTGTCACGCTGTCACAAGACAATGGCCTAAATAGCAGCACAATCAGTGTCTGATAGCCAGCAAGAGCTGACCGATGAGAGGAGGGAGTGCTGGAGTGGTGTGGTCCCGCGCAGCACACACGGATGATTGACTTCTCCAGCTGATCAGAGCACAAGCCATTAGGAAAAACATAGACAGAGTGTGTTTGTCAGGGGGGAGTATGTGCATTTTTTTTTTGTTGTCACACCGATAAAGCTTGAATCAAACTGAGGTGGGGTGAGGGGGGGGAGGGAAAGAGAGAAAAAAATGATGTCCAAACGCATTATTACCTTATGTTTCCCTGTCATAGGAAAGTCTTCAATTTTTTTTTTAAACCTGTATCACCAGGGAAGGGGCCCAGGCTACATACATAGACTGCACTAGTGCTAACACATGATGTAAGCAAGTGAACTACATTGAACTAAACTAAATTAAAGTACCATGTACTGTGTGTTTTTGGTAAAATGTAAATATGGAGATGGAGATGCTTTGTTTATCCTTAAATGCTATAGTAGTAGAATCTGTCAAGTTTGCAAGCCTTGTAGATGTCACCTTGTCCATGACTTTTTCCAAAGTATTTCTTGCCTTTCAGATCCAAAGAAAAGCAATTAAATGTAAGAATGTCTGTGTGTATGTGTGGGGGGTATGCATATGTAAGTGAACATGTGTGTAAAAGTATGTGCATGTGTGAATGTGTGTGTAGGTAGGTCTGTGTGTGTGAATGTGTGTGTAGGTAGGTCTGTGTGTGTGTGTGTGTGTGTGTGTGTGTGTGTGTGTGTGTGTGTGTGTGTGTGTGTGTGTAAGACTGTGTGACTCGCTTTCTCCCTATCTCTCTTGCTCGGAGCGATAAGGAAGCTGCTGCAGCCTGCTGCACCTTCAGCACCCTTAATCATCACTTTTGTTCCAAGTTCCCGAGAAACTTCCAGGAAAAAAAAAAAACAGCCTCACCTAAATCCCTCTCTTTGAGCTGACCTGGAGAACGCTTAAGCATCTCATCCTATAATGCTGAATCACCAAACCCAGTCCAGCTACGCTGCTCGATATCGCTCATATTGACTCTCTCTCTCTCTCTCTCTCTCTCTCTCTCTTCCTCTCCCTCAGTCACTCTCTCTCCCTCACTGGGTGAGTGTCTGGACATTACCCAGAAGGCTTAGGGAGACTTTGTATGTTTGCCCACCATAGAGTGGGCTTTGCACATTGACAGCAACACCAGTTGGCCTAAGTACAGAACAAACAGAAACCAGCTCCACATAAGTGCACTTTAAATTAAGTGTCCTTCATTAAAGAGCACTTTTGCTTGTCCGTAAGTGGCTCTTATTAATGCTCGGTTTATTAATTAATGGTATGCCTTTATTGAGGTTTATTATGTTATCTAGCTAGGGAGCTAGTCAAGTTAGTTCCGTTCCCTGGAGTTGTGCGGTGTATAAAACACTGCAAAGTGGAGAGATGTCAACAGTAAAATAGGAGGGACAGGAGGCATAAAACCACTGTGTAGCAGTAGCTTTATCATTAGCTTCATTGACATTGACATAGACTATTATCCAATTTACATTGACCAGATTAGGACCTCTCAAAGGACAAAACTGACCAACTGGATGCTAAACACACACTAAAGATTCATCTTATTTGGGGCTGCTTCAAATGGAGATCCTGAGGTGCACTACTGATGAAGTGTCCTGGAAATTTTTACAGACGAACTAGACCCTGTGACTTAGCAAACAAACTCAACAATAGGACAACTGACTCGACATCAGGAAACAATAGAATAATAAAAAAAAGTGCTAAGTGTTTCCTTAAACAATAGTATGTTAGAATAAGATGTGTAGTTAGGAAGGTTATCTTGTGTTTTCTCTAAACTTCCATTTTGTTATTTTGGGAGATAACTACATATATTAACACACTAAGGGTTAGTTTGACAACATCCATGTGGGATTAGATTTCTAGTACATCTTATAATCATAGCACATACACTTTCACTGTAGTAAGACAGCTGTTCATATAAAGTGAGTAAAGCCTAGATACAGCATAGGCTTAAAGATGCCTAAAAGATGTCAGAGACTGCTGCCAATAGAGAGAGAAAGAGAAAGCAAGTGAGAGAGATAAGAGAGAAAGAGAGAGATAGGGGGAGGATAAAGACAGAGACAGGTTAAGGGGGTTAGGGTGGAACAGACAGAATAAGGGACAAACTGGAGAGAGAGTGAGATAGGGAGAGAAAGGGAGACAGAGAGACCGATAAGGGGAAAAGAAAGGAAGAGAAAGAAAGAAAGAAGGAAAGAAAGAAAGAAAAAAAGAAAGAAAAAAAGAAAGAAGAGAAGAGAGGGAGCCCCAGCTGAACTGTTTTCCCCACTGTGTCAACATCTGCTCCCACCACCGTAGGGTTCAGTATGTGTATGACTAAATATGATTGGATGTGCGTGTGTGTGTGTGTGTGTGTGTGTGTGTGTGTCTGTGTGTCTGTGTGTGTGTGTGTGTGTGTGTGTGTGTGTGTGTGTATCCTTGCACGCCTGTAGTGAGTAAACATCAATAACGCCCCCAGCGCGTCTCTCTTACTGTGAATCTACTAGCCCCTCCACAGAGAGAGGCAGACAGGGAGGATTGTGTTGCTGTCTGACTTTGTGTGAGTGTGTGTGTGTATGTTTTGTGTGAGTCATCTGTTTATATATATGTGTGTGTGTGTGTGTGTGTGTGTGTGTGTGTGTGTGTGTGTGTGTGTGTGTGTGTGTGTGTCTGTGTGTATCTATGTGTGTATCTATGTGTCTATGCTGTGTTGTGTGCAGCTGATGCTGATACTGATGCTGATATGGTGCTGATGCAACTGTAAGTAATATTGAAGCCCAGTGCCGACTCTGGCAGCGCAATCCTGCCCAGAAACACCCACACTGCTGCCCACAGACGCCCATCACAGTCATCTGTGAAGCCGAAGCCGACCATTCAATACCCAACACATGGCCATGTGGAACCGAACACCATTCACTGTCCTGACTTCTGAGTGAAGGGCTGCAGGTTGAAGGCACAATTGAACAGCTTTGAAGGCACAAATGCACAAAGTATAACACACAAATACAAACTAACCTCATTAAGGACTCAAGCATACTGGCACACACACACACATGCATACAGCATACACACAGAACACACAGACACAGACACACACACACACACACACACACACACACACACACACACACACACACACACACACACAAACATCCACATACCCATACACCCTCATGTTTACAGCCAACAATCCAGATTCCAAGCAAAATTGATTTTCTGTTTTTTTTTTTTTAGCTCCCCCGACCTCTACCCACTTCTCTTCATCTCTCTCCATCTCCCTCCACTCTCTTCCACCTTCCCTCTTCCCATATCTGTCCTGATCTCTGCATCTCCCTTTCAATCTCACTTCGCCCCGCCACCTCCTTACATCTCTCTCCATCGCTCCTTCTCTCCCTATCCCATCTCTTCACTGTTCGGTCTATCTTCCTTCCTGCCTTCATCTGTCTTTATCTCTCTCTCTCTCTTTCTCTCTCTCTCTTTATACACATATCTCCATCCCTGTGTGTCCCTGCTTGTGAGAGCTACCCCTCCCTAACCCCCTAATCGTTGTTGTTCCCACACATGGTGTGGCTCGAGTGGGGGCCGGTGGCCCAGACCCGGGCATGACCCACCAGCACGCAGCCCTCCTGTCCTCCCCCTCTCCTCCTCTCCTACCCACCATGCACGCACACACACGGCGGGCATCTGCCCGCAGGCCACCAGAAATGGCAGCGCATGCATCGCATCTATCTCACCAGCAGGCAGGGACGCAACATGGGCCCCTGCCCTAAAAAAGCAAGAGATATAGGCAGGATGAAGACGGGAACGGTTACAAAGGGAGAGGGAAAGAGAGACAGAAGGGGAGAGTGAAGGAGGGGGAGAAAAAAGGAGAGGAGAGAGAGATAAAAGACAGAGAGAGAGAGAGAGAGAGAAGAAAGAGGAAAAGAGACTCCCACTGCCATACCACCTGGGAGCAGAGGGCTTTGCTAACAGATGAAAACAGAGCAGGAAAGAACAAAAAAGAGAAAGACACAGAAGGAGAGGGAAAAAAAGAGGACCTGCGCGGAATCAAAGTGGCACCCCCCACTAGGACGCTCCCCTGGTAGCATCTCCCCCAGTACCTGTCTACCTCCTCTCCGTCCCCCTCCGACTCTCTCTCTGTCTGTCTGTCTCTCTCTGTCTCTCTCAGTCTGTCTGTCTCTCTACTCTCCCTCCCCCTCCGACTCTCTCTGTCTGTCTGTCTCTCCCCCCCCCCTTTGTCTGTCTGCCTGTCTCTCTTTATCTCTCTGCCTCTCTCTGTCTGCCTGTGTCTCTCTGGCGCTCTATCTCTCTTTCCCCCCTCTCTGTCTGTTTCTTCCACTCTCTTTGTCTTTCTCCTTCCTTGTCTTGTCTCGTAGTCTCTCTCTCCCTCATTTGCCCTCTTTCTCTGTCTCTGTTCACCCCAACGACTTGTTTTTTTCCCTTTCCCCGCTTTCCCATCTTTTCATCCTCTTTATACATCTCCCTCTCACTCTGTCTTACTCTCTAAACACCCCCCAGCGTCTCCCACTCCAATCTTTTTTTCCTCTCCTCTCCTCTTCTCTCTTGTCCCTCGTTCTATCCATACCTCTCATTGCCTCCAATTAATGAGACACCGCTCCCCTCACCCATCCATCCGTGTCCATAGCAACCCAGCTCTGCAGTCGATAGTGACTGCTCGTTGCTGTGGTAACTGTGTGAGAGTGTGTGTCTGTGTGAAAGTGTGCTAGGGTAACAGTGTGTAAGATTGTGTGTGTGTGTGTGTGTGTGTGTGTGTGTGTGTGTGTGTAGTTGTGTGGGTGTGTGTGTGTCTGAGAGGTAGAGGAAGAGAGAGAAAGAGAGAAGAGAGAGAGCGAGAGATATGGAGATGAGAAAGTGGATGCAAGAAAAGACAGTGGGCCAGTATGTGTAGCTGCATGTGTGTGTGTTTGTTAGAGAGAGAGAGAGAGAGAGAGAGAGAGAGAGAGAGAGAGAGAGAGAGAGGGAGAGGGTGAGGGAGTGAGAGAGAGAGAGAGAGAGAGGGTGAGGGAGTGAGAGAGAGAGAGAGAGAGGGTGAGGGAGTGAGAGAGAGAGAGAGAGGGTGAGGGAGTGAGAGAGAGAGAGGGTAAGGGAGTGAGAGAGAGAGAGAGAGAGAGAGGGTAAGGGAGTGAGAGAGAGAGAGAGAGAGAGAAA
>CM059265.1:35609852-35614852 GCA_030347295.1 Setipinna tenuifilis
TTTGCCAGGACACAACGGACAACTTGCGGACAACAAAAATGCCTACTCAGGCCACACACACACGCACGCACACACGCGCGCACACGCACGTACACACACACACCCACACACACACACACACACACACACACACACACACACACACACACACACACAGTGTGTGGCATATTAAGCCCTACAACCCTGACTCCCAAGTAGGATCCCAAGTAATGAATGCAGCATTGACAGCCCGCATGGTCCGTACGATGATAGATGATTTTAAAATCGGATTTTCAATTAGGCGGCATGGTGGCCTTTGTCATGACTGCCTTGACAGGGGTTGCCAGGTTCTCCCTGGAGTCCGCGGCCATGCCCGTATGGCAGTGACTGATGAAGACGGAGCAGAGAAAAGGCAACGCCACACAGCCAGCCCCATCAGGAAAGCCTTTACTGCTCCCGTCAGGTAGCTGTTACTGCTGGCAGGCCCTCTGACTAGACAGGACGGGTCACTTCCTCCCTCCTGTCTGCTGGAGAACGGATGCACTGACTCCCCGACTTCCCAGGAAGTGCTCGAAAGTGCAAAATACTTCATCAGGAGGTTGATTACTTCACTTTTCATACTGCGGTTAGAGTTAAAGGTGCCTCTTTATATTCCGATGGGCCAGCACGCTGGCGCCAACAACCCAACTCAGTGTGAGTTAGGGTTACCGTTGCAGAATCTGTCACTATACTACACTGTTTACAGTTTTGCGCATGCTGTTTATAGTACAGTGCAGTACAATGTGAGAAGTACATGGTGTTACTGACTTAGCCAGGCGCACTGAAGGGCGCGGGGAGAAAGAGGGTGTTGGGTGTTATGTGATAAACTGTGCCTGACTGCAGGAGCTCCAGGTGCTGCCGCCCTGCCAGAGATGTTCCCTGTCACCTGGGGGGGGCAATGAAGGAGAGACCCCTTACAGAGAGAGAGAGAGAGAGAGAGAGAGAGAGATGGGGGAGACAGAGAGAGAGACAGAGAGGGAGAGAGACAGAGAGAGAGACAAAGAGAGAGACAAAGACAGACAGAAAGAAGGGTCACACAGAAAGAAACAGAGACAGAAAGAAGAGAGAAACAGAGGGAGAAGAGGGAACAAAGAAGGAAGACAGACAGACAAATAGACAGACAGACAGACAGACAGACAGACAGACAGACAGACAGACAGACAGACAGACAGACAGACAGACAGACAGACAGACAGACAGACAGATAGATAGATAGATAGATAGATAGATAGATAGATAGATAGATAGATAGATAGATAGATAGATAGATAGATAGATAGATAGATAGATAGAAAGAGTGAGAGGACGAGAGAGTGAGATTCATGGGTCTGGGAGAGAAGCAGAGCTAAGGATGCTAGAGAATGTCCTTGTGTGAGAATGCAGCGGACGCCTGAGAGATGGAGATGGGCTTTGCTTTCAGAGAGCTCTTCTTTAATCTCTAAATTTAGCCAGCATTCTGCTCAGCTACTGCGAGAAGAGAGAGGAGGGCACTTTTTCAAATCAAGGTGACAGCTAGCACAATGATGCAGCCGCGATAGCAGATATTAATCCTGCAGATTAAATCACAGAACTAAAACCAGTGCCCAAGGCAATGCTGCTGCTGCTGCTGCCTTGGTTGTGTGAAAGACAAACATCCAATAGAGGGAAAAAAATTAAAAAGCGAATAAAAATTAATTTAAAAATGATTCATCTATATTCATCAATTCTTCTTTATTCATGATGTGTCAACTAACTCTTCTGTTCTTCAGGCAAGTTCTAATATACCACAAGCTGGGGAATATGTCATAAAACTCCACTAGATAAGACTGCATTTGCTAAGTAGACAGGTCAGCAAGGGTTTAGAAAGAGATGAATGAAGGTGAAGCCTTCTAATGGACTTTAACTGAGAGGGCATAGACTAGACTGCATCTGGATGACGGGCAATAGCCCCATATCTTGTAGAACAGCTGAAATACAGTTTTGAGGCTCGAGGATGCCAGCTTGCATATTGTTTACTTGATAATTATTACAAAACTTACAGGTGAGGTATCCATCATGCACCTGTTAAACCTGCCCTATGAGCAGCACATATGAGAATGCCTGAGGTGAACAGCAAAAGCTCCCAACCACATTGGAAAAATGTCTTGTGTCAGTGTGTGTATGTGTGTGTGTGTGTGTGGGCATATGTGTGTGTGTGCATATGTGAGTGTGTGTGTGCGTGCGTGTGTGTGTGTGTGTGTGTGTGTGTGTGTGTGTGTGTGTTTGTGTGTTTGTGTGTGTGTGTGAATGTGAGTGAATGTGTGTGTGTGTGTGGGCATATGTGTGTGTGTGCATATGTGAGTGTGTGTGTGCGTGCGTGTGTGTGTGTGTGTGTGTGTGTGTGTGTGTGTGTGTGTGTGTGTGTGCGTGTGTGTGTGTGTGTGTGTGTGTATGTGTGTGTATGGCTGAGTGTGTGTCCATGCAGGGTGATTCAACTTGGCTAGGCTTGCTTTGGCTGTGTTCACAGCCAGCTCACCCTGAGGCTTGGGGGAAGGGGGGGGGTGTGAGCAAGCGACAGTATTCTGACTAAAGGCACTTTCAAACTGAAGAAGAGAGTTTAATATGCATGGCTGTGCCAAGGGAGGAGCAGGTCACAGCTCAAAGTCAACGTGACGGATCAGAATTAAAATAACAAAACTGCAAAAAGTAAAGACAGTGTGCCCCCCCCCCACCCCCCACTCGCACCTGTGTGTGTGTCTGCTTGTCTGTGTGTGTGTCTGTGTGTGTGTGTGCCTGTGTGTGTGTGCCTGTGTGTGTGTGTCTGTGTGTTTATGGCAGAGCATACTACTGTGAGAGAAAAGCTGGTAGAGGATGGTGTGGCAAAAAAGGAGAAAAACTAATAGTGAGAACAGTAAGAGCACACGTGTGACAAAGAATGACAAAGTGACAGAAATAATAAGAGGAGAAAAGAAGTAGAGAGAGAGAGAGAGAGACTGTGTGAAAGAGATTGTGAGAGTGATATAGAGATAAGCAGAGCAATAGAGAGAGAGAAAGAGAGAAGCAAAGTGAGAGAGAGAGAAAGAGAGAGAGTACAAATACGTGTGTGTGTGTGTGTGTGTGTGTGTGTGTGTGTGTGTGTGTGTGTGTGTGTGTGTGTGTGTGTACGTGTGAGAAGAGAGAGAGAAGTGTAAGAGATGTGTGAGGAGCAGGAGGAGGAGTGGAACAGGCTCTGCTGAGTTTCCTGTAACACAGCCTGCCTCTCCACACCTCTTTTTAAACACAAGCCCCTAACACTCATTATCATCTGCAACCCCACACTAATTAAACACGCCCTCTTAACGAGATGCTTAACAAGGGAAGGTGTGTGTGTGTGTGTGTGTGTGTCTGTGTGTGTGTAAGGGCACTGCACCACATCTTTATGTAACCTCTGAATTTAAATCACTCTAGGAGGATAAGCAGAGAGCCCAAATAGAGGTATGCTTTTTACATTTTTTTAAAAGCAGATCAGTGGCAGACAAAGCAGGGGCAGATCTGTGTGAATCCTTTGCCAGTACCACATACAACAATGTACACCATCGTACCAGTACATGCACTGTCTAGTTCAAATACTACATAATACAAATAATATGTGTGTGTGTGTGTTTGTGTGTGCATGTACGTGCGTATGCATGTGTGTATCTGTAATGATTTTCTTAAGCCAAGATCCAAATAAAAGTATTAAACTGTGTGTGTGTGTTACACTTGCTACCTTTAATGCAAGTTCCACACTCAATGCACAAATTAAACATGTGCTTACATCTGGCTGGTAGTCATATTCGCCTCCTAAATGCAGCATAAGCTTGCCTGACGTTATTGTGAGTAATGTGCTGTGGTACACTGACTTATTATTGTAAGTAATGTTCTGTTGTCACACAACAAAAACAGCACTGCGCAGTCTGCTCCAGGAGGACAAGTGGGAGTCCTGCTGTGCGAAGTCTGCTTGCGTGTCTGTCGTGTGTGTGTGTGTGTGTATATGTGTGTGTGTAACGTGTGTGTGTGTGTGTGTGTGTGTGTGTGTGTGTGTGTGTGTGTGTGTGTGTGTGTTTGTTCGAGTATATAACAGGCCTTGCAGCAGCTGTAGCATTAGCACTAGCCTGCTAATGTACCTGAGGCTCTTCTGTCTGCAGCCATCTTAAAAAGCCTTACCTGTGTGACCTCACCTCACCTTCTCTCTCTCTCTATCTCTCTCTCTCTGTCTCTGTCTGTCTCTCTCTCTCTCTCTCTGTCTCTGCGGCCATCTAAAAAAGCCTTACCTATGACCTCACCTCACCTCACCTCCAAGACCGCCTCAAGGATGCAGAACAAAGAACATCCAGTGGCTTTCTGAAGCAAGTCTTTAAGTGGCTGTGTTCAAAAAGGGGTTTTAGTGATGTTATGTTTTAAATAGACGACTGCAGTAGTATGTGTGGGTGTGTGTGAGATAGAAGGATGGTGGCGTTGCTATGCTTATGACGTAGGTACAGTAGCAGCGCTATGGCACCTAACGTATAAAGTAGAAACAGTGTCACACGCCACACCATCACGGCAACGAGAGAGTGTGAGAGAGAGAGAGAGAGAGAAAGGGACAGAAAGAGAGGGAGACAGACACAGACAGAGAGAGAGAGAGAGAGAGAGAGAGAGACAGACAGACAGACAGACAGAACGAGAGAGAGAGACAGACAGACAGACAGACAGACAAAGACAGACAGACAGACAGAAAGAGAGAAATGAGAAAGAGATGAGACAAGTACATGCTCTTCCAGGAGGACACTGGGTCAGGCAGGCAGGCCAAGACAGATGGTTCTCCTCCTGGGAAAACAGTTCAGAGAGAGATTCCCAGCAGACGACCAGAGTGAGAATCATGTATACAGACAGAAAGAGATTCCCAGTAGAATAACCATAACACCTGAGAAACAGACACAGAGAGGGGCGGGGGGGGGGGAGGAAGGACAGGGGGGGATTCCCAGCGGAGGAGATATGAGAGAGGGATGAGACAGAGACAGATA
>CM059265.1:35619852-35622352 GCA_030347295.1 Setipinna tenuifilis
CTGCAAGGACAACAGATGCCCATCTCAGCACATGCACATAGGCACGCACATATACAAACACACGCACACGCACACACACACACACACACACATTTACAAACACACACACACACACACACACACACACATTTACAAACACACACACACACACACACACACACACACACACACACACACACACACACACACACGTCCTGCCCTTCAAAAAAATCTCCATTGCTGCATTATGACAAAGGGACACTGCTAAAACCCATGTAAGGGGGTGAGGGGCTATGATGGAAACCAGAGAAAACTACTTCAAACTTGGGCAAGGTCACAGGCTTTTCACTGATGTTTTCCTCAACAGTGAGGGAAAGTTTTTTTTTTTTTTGGGTGGAAGGTGGGGGTGTTGAACTTCTTCCCTTTAAAATCCAGGGTATGACGATACTGTGTTGCCATGGTGACACTACAGATTGTGCATGTGTGTCTGTGTGTCTGTGTCTGTGTGTGTATGCTGCACTTAGAGCCATACATGTGTGTATGAATGTGGGGGTGTGTCAGTGACGATGCAAATCTCTTGAACAGGAGGGGGGGAGTAAAAGGCCAGCATGATAACAAAGGAAAACGAGGTCACGGACTTCTGTGACCACGGATACAGAGTGGCATGGAGTGGTAATGTACACAAGTCTGGCCAATACGCAGGTTACAGCCCCTCTCAGCCAAAAAAACACTATGTCTACCCATCTAGTCTGGATATGAGTCTATCCATTTGCCAGCCCACCTTTACAGACAGTCAATCTGTCACACTGAGTCATGTCAAAGAGCTGAATCAAAGGGTTGCGTCCATCAAAGACTAACTTCTAATAAGTTGTCAGGGAGGGGTGGGGAGAGAGAGGGGTGGTTGCCTGATGATGCAGGGTGGTGTGTGTGTGTGTGTGTGTGTGTGTGTGTGTGTGGGTGGTGGTGTGTGGGGGGTTATGAATCTGAAAAGGGGGGCGCTGACAGAACCCAAACTTGATGCCACTGAAGCAGCATGACTAAGGCTTACTGACTGATTGAGAGATGGCACCACAATGGGCGCCTAACCCTCAGAGAGCGCACGGGTGGGGGAAGCGGAGGCGTGCAGGCTGAGTCTGTCTGTCACCGGGTCACACGTGATGACACTCTGCATCAGCAGAGATGTGGCCATGCCAATCACACTCGCACAGGCTCACACAGCTCCAGCACATCACCGGGACACCACACCACACCACACCACACCAGACAGGCAGAGCAAATTTCCCTCACCCTATGCGTACCGTACTGGCCTATGGGGAGCCTCGTCTGAGCCATCATGCTAATTCGCCATGGGGACTTTCAGTTTCAGATGTTTAGGGATGCTGCGCTGGGTCAGGGACTCTTTACAAACTGCTTGTGAAAAAGCTCCATACTACTGTATGCTGTACTTCTGATCATAGATGCACATGTCTATATGATCTGCTGCATGTTACCATTTCCTTATGGCCTCCCTTTTAAAAGCACATATATCCAGTGTCATCATTTGGCATCTGTAAGGCAGGGCCAGCAGGACCTAATGTACATATAGCTGCTTGTATTCTTCGACAGCTGCTGCGTAAGTATCATTATCATCATCATCATCATCATCATCATCATCATCATCAACACCATCACCATTATCATCATCGTGTCATCACTTTCAACATTCCTCATAATTAGTGTGTGACCTTTGAGCAAAATCTCACTGAGAAAAAGCTGTCTGAATTCTCAACCCAAAGCTGCTCGCAGTGGTAAAAACATAAGAAGTTTGAAAAACAAAGTTGTATGAGTGGGATGATCTCTCCTCTGTCTCCATAGCAACTATCCTCTCTCTCTTTCTCTTTATCGCTGTCTCTGTCAGTTGGTGTGTGTGTGTGTGTGTGTGTGCGAGCGGCGCGTCAGAGAAATCTGTTAAGACTGCATTAGAGATGGAGCACACCTACCGTCTGCTGTCTTTCTGTCAAAACATACAAATACACAGTATGGTCTCACACTCTCCATCTCTCACACACACACACACACACACACACACACACACACACACACACACACACACAGCGAGAGAGAGATAGAGACAGAGAGAGAGAGAGAGAAAGGGATAGAGAGAGAGGGAGAGAAAGAGAGAGAGAGAGAGAGAGAGAGAGAAAGAGAGAGGGAGAAGGAGAAAAGCACAAAAACACACACTCTCACACACACATCGTAGACCGTGATAAGAGAATTCATAACATGTTCACACACACAGGCAGACACACACAAATACTGTCTCCCTCTATCTACCCCATAAACATAGTCAAGTGAATGCTATACCCAAATACATGACGAAAGTTAATTCTGGTAACACACAGAGCAGCTTAATCATCGTCAGCCTTGTCATCACCCTCATCATCCCTCTCATCATCATCATCATCGTCATCATCATCATCTCCACCATCATCATCACTTTTGTCATTTTAAAAACTAATCTAAACCTGCACCTTATGTGGAA
>CM059265.1:35632352-35634852 GCA_030347295.1 Setipinna tenuifilis
TTTTGCTGGCAGTGTGTTGTGTGCAGAGGATGCTCTGCCACAGTAATCTGCGTTTATCCACTAAAAGTGTTAAGTGCTGCTCTGGGTGCAGCAGAGTGGAGCATCACCGCGGCAGCAGTCACATCACACGAGAGCCAATGAGCAGCTGAGTCCAGATCGGGTTTGGCCCACATCTGTGGGGCTATTTTCCAAGCACATGGATAAGCCACAAGCCTGGCTAAATTAACTCAATGTGTTTGTTTAATCTATTAATAGGACACCCTATTTGTTTTGAGAGAGAGGGAGAATGTAGCCATGGGGCTCCTTCATTAGGAAGCTGAGGACTTACTCCAAGTTAACTCATGCAGTCTTGTTACTGGTTAGTGAGTTTGGAACATGCATATTGGCTACATCAGGCCCAGAGCTAAACCTGCCACCTTGGAGACCTGCAGCACAATGACAGCCCAAATACTGTTGAAAAGCCAAACGATTGTTGTCTTTTTCTCCCATACCTGCGTTCTACACCTTTAGCTGATACAGAAGAGAGTGCTCTGGTGTGTAATTGTTGTTGTGCATCACCTGGGTGGGTGCTACACAGTGCTGAATAGTATATGGGGGTGTGTCTTGCTTGTGAGTGAGGGTTAGCTCCTCTGCGGGGCTATTTTCATCATCATCATCATTATTATTACTATTATTATTATTATTTGACAGCACAGAGATCCGAGGCTATTCCCAGAAGATCCGGGGCTATAGTCTCGAATGGCCAGGTCTAACGATGCCCCAGATTCTGTCTGTCTGTATGCATGAAAATATGTTTGTGTGCGCACATGTTTGCTTGTGGTTGTGTATACCTGTTGAGGTGTTTGTCTGTGCATGTGTTGGTGTTGATGTGTGCATGTGTCAGTGTTGGCCTAATGTTTATGCATGCAGACTTGCTGCTGTCTAGGGCATGTGTGTGTGTTGCTATCTAACCTGACTGTCTGCTGCGGTCTAAGGTAGGAGTGTGTGTATGTGTCTGTGGTGCTTTGAGGTTTACTGGGGCAGGGGAGGAGTCTCAGACACACTGGGGATGTTTTCAATTAGCCTCCCGTGGTGCTGGCGTCTGTGCCCGAGATAAAACGCCCTGTGTGCCAACCGGCACTGCCATCCTGCCCACACACACACACACACACACACACACACACACACACACTCCTGTCCGCCCTGCCAGCGGCCCCTGACAACAACCCAACAACCTCTGAGAGACTGACCTGCAGAGATCAGCAAGGGCACTGGCCTGCTTAGCATTTCCCCACACAGGTGATGCTGCACCTACCCAGCACTCTGCCGAGGAGCACACACAGGCAAGGCGGGAGGGAAGAGTGAGCTCAGACAGTCTGTGTGTAAAACAGTGACAGGTCTGTCTACCGTCTACAAACGCGTGTGTGAGTAGTGTTGTAGAGCTGACAGTCACTGGGGCTGAAATGTGTGTGAATAGAGATTTGCGTCATCCACAGTGATTGGTGTAGTGTTAAAACGTGTGTGAATGTTATAAGGCTGTTATAAGGTTGAGCAAAACTGGTGTGATTTTAAAATGTTGAATTATGTAGAAGAGCCCCTGAGAGTGTTTGCCATCATCATTCTCATGTGTAAGACATCAAGGGCGTAACTTTATGCTGACAATTGGGGGGGGTCAAGATTTCTATCTAAATGAATTAAATGGCTAAACAACTGCAGATATATAACTATATAAGGGGGTTATATTGTCAGGGTTTGAAGTTTGGAGGGGTTATGACCCCCGTAACCCCCGTGTAAATTACGCCCCTGTAAGACATAATGAACATGGTGTCCAGATATTGGCATTAATTCTTTACTTTAATGTGGGAGGTGGTTATGACTTTAAAAAATAGTGAATTGATAGGCATATATAATATAGTTCAGAACTGGAGTTGCTTCAAAGTCATCGCACCACAATGTATATATAAAAAATAATGGACATTACAAAGAACTAGTGAAGAACCACTTGATGCAGCAGTGTTGTGTGAGAGGAAGGTGTGGCTACAGTGCCCAGAGTGACAAACAGACAAAAGGCAATCAAAGCTTATTTTACTGATATATTTGGCAACTGTTGGCCCAACAACATGAAACTTGGCACTGTACTCATTCGTGCCATTGGCAAGACACCTTCCAAATGTGAGCTCAGTGGAACAAATGGTTTAAGAGTTGTGCGTGGAACAGACAGTGTGACTGAAACACACACAGAGACACATGTTCCATTTGCATTTATAGATAGATATATAAAAAATAATGGACATTGCAAAGAATGTGTCAGTTTGGCAACAGGAGAAACACATAAAAACATGAGAGCTATTGATTTCACCCTCATAACAGTGTTGAGAAATGACCAAGGAGATAAGTGAATGTAACACACCATTTGTTTTTATAGTATTTATTTTGTTTATATTAAAAAGTTGTAAGGAGTTAATCGTTAACGTCAGATGGCAAGCCTCAATCTTCTCTTAGAGTACCCCACAGCTGCAGA
>CM059265.1:35649852-35654852 GCA_030347295.1 Setipinna tenuifilis
CCCATCCTTTCCACACACACACACACACACACACACACACACACACACACACACACACACAGTGTGTGGCTGTCGGATCGATGCTGGGCCAGACTAGTGCCAGACCCACGGACTGTGAGAAAAGAAGACTGTGGGAAAGGGGGTAATGAGGAGAGGGGGGCAGTAAGGAAGGGGGGTAGTGAGGACCATGAGGAGAGGGGACGGTGAGGAGAGGGGGCAGTAAGGATGATGAGGAGAGCGGAGCACTGAACTATGTGGCCAGGACTTCACAGCCTCACGTGTGCTTGCAGCAAACACAGTGACTCACATTTCAATGCCGCTGAGGAAAAATCAAAGGGATCAATGGGACCCCTCTTTCTCTCTCTGACTCCCACACAAGCACACACACACACACACACACACACACACACACACACACACGAGCACACACACACACGCGAGCACACACACGCGAGCACACACACACACACACACACACACGCGCACACACACACACCTATCCTTTCACTTGTGCACCACCTGAATACCCATACTGTATTGACTATGGAGTGCACAGTCTAGCTTCTCAGCTGGTCACATGAGATGCTAGCACGGAGTTCCTGAGTTACCTTTAAACAGGGAGCACACCTTGAGACCATGTGCTTCGGAGCTTTCCAAAGGTAGATTTCGGTGTGTGGACATTTCGTGTAGGATTGTCTCTGTTCCTGCATTCCAGTTTAGTGAAGGACCTCTTACTTCTTTGGGTCATTTGAAAAACTAGCAGACCCACTTCTGCAGTCTGTGAGACCGTAGGGTGTCTGCATCCTAGCCATGACAATGAAGGGATGCTGGATTCCCCCCAGTGCTGCAATGTACCACTTTAGGCCACTTCTGATACTAAGACAGAAGAAGAAAACACCAACACGTAAACAAAGATTTGTCTAGAACTCAACGGGTCACATGAGATGCTAATGCAGAGTTCCTTTACCTTTCCTGAGTTACCTTTACAAACAGGAAGCACACCATGAGACATGTGCTTCGGAGCTATACTGCACCGCAGGTCAGGAGGGGAGAGGCCTGCCTATGCACGGAGCACATGATGTAAATAATGCACTAAGAGACCACATTACAGCCCAGATGAAGTGTAACAAAGGGGGAATTTAACCTACATCTGGCCTTGTTATATAAGGGACAGATCGGATGGACTAGCAGCACACAGGCAGGCAGGGAGGGAGGGGACAAACAGGAGGAGTAAGGAAGTGGAGGAGGGGAGGGGGGTAAACAAAGGGAGAGAACTGAGTGAGGAAATGAGTAACGGAATTAGAGAGAGGGAGAAAGTGGCCAAGAAAAAGAGAATGAAAGAGCATGAGTGAGGGGGAAAAAGTGGGAGAGAAGGAAGAGTGAGAATGAAAAAAAAAACAAGAGTAAAAGATCAGCTAGAATTAACATTGACCCACTTCTACTACACACAGCCCCCCACCCACCTCTCTCTCTCTCCCTCTCTGTCAGTTAAACAACTGTGTCATACACTGGGTTAAAAATAATAAACAAGTGTACAAGTGGGTCACTGGATAAGTGAGCTTAAGAAGCATAACCCAGTCCAAGACTGTCTGATGATGCAAAAATACTTAAGGTGTGCATTGGAACCTTTGAATTCTCCAAGTGTGATGTTGCTATGTAAATACTTACTATTAATGGCCAAGTCATAAGTGCTTAGTTAACCACACTTGGACCACCGTGACCTGGACTAAGAAGAAGAATGAGAACCTACATTTTACAACATTTCAACAAGTTCTTCACATACACCTGTACTCTTGCGACGGTGTGGAAAAGAAATAATCAAAGCCTTGTATGCCAGTGCTCGAACCTCCATTACAAAGAGGGGCAGCTGGCACCAACCCTGTCCCATGGTGGTGACCTGGAACTGGGGCAGTCTTGCAGCAGGCCTACCCCGTCAGGGGCTTCTGCCTGGGTCTGTGTGTGTGTGTGTGTGTGTGTGTGTGTGTGTGTGTGTGTGTGTGTGTCGGTGTTTGTGTGCGCACACGCTCATGCGTGCACTGTAGGGCTCATCTGAGACCCCAGGTGCCAGACTGCTGAAAAGAACAGAGTGTGACTGCCCAATGTGTGACTGCTTTCAGTCAAGTGTGAATGTGGTTTCCGTGACTTGTACGAGTGCACAAGTGTTCTCACACAGGAGCAAAAACTATGTGCAACAGACATTTGTGTGTATGTGTGTGTGTGTGTATTGATTTATGATGTTCTAGAGCCTACTTATCAAACAGATGTGTGTGTGTGCATGCATGTGTGAGTGTGTGCGCGTGCATGTGTGTGTGTGTGCATGCGCTTGCGTGCGTGCACGTGTGTGTGTGTGCGTGTGTGCATGCGTGCGTGCATGCAAGTGTGTGTGTGTGTGTGTTTATGTGCTTTTGTGTGTGTGTGTGTGTGTGTAAGGTAGGTTTGGTACACTCAGGCCATGCCTTTCAACACCTGCCACCACAGCTGTTCTCACACCTAGCCTGGGCACTCACATATTCCTGATTTTAAACAATTTTAAATTAACTGTCTAATACATTCAAAGTCTTCTGTCCTTTTCACCACCGAAAAGTCTTTTTAAAAGGTAACGTACTAAGGACCTTTGCCATTATGCTAGATAGCCATATGCCCACCAGCTGTCTGAGGATGACAAGCTTTATGGCCAGGGTTGTGGCTATGCAGGCTAAACTTGGGTTACAACTCAGAACAGCACCAGATTTTTTTCTTTGACTTTTTTTCTCTATTGACATTGTAGTTTTTTTAGGTTTCTCAACCACCCATAGCTTTGTTAAGGCACTAGTTTTAGTTTGAGTGCATGTGTGCACACACACAGTCCCTGAGGCTGGGTAGCGCACCCTCCAGACACGCACGCACGCACACACACACACACACACACACAGTAACATACACTTGTGCCATCCTCACTTCTGCAGCTGTTCTGCTGTGCAGCTAGTGGGAGCGATGACTCGACGGACCCCTGTCACCCGATAATGTTCCCCCTAGGGACACTGATGACCAGTTCAGCCGCTCCCCAGTCCTGCACCCTCGCCAGGTGTCGCCAGGCACAGTCTGACTCAGCCATTAGGGCCACACTGCGACATCCAGGTGTCTGATAAACAGAGAGGACAGAGTACTGCAGAGGTGTCATTCTGAGAAGTTGACAACAATGACGTGCAAGTGTGTGGTAACAGTAAAATGATGGAGCACAGGACACTGCACAGCCACACACCTACACACTTTCAGGCAGAGAGACTTGGATTGGAACAAAGCAATGTAATCCCTGAACATGTGAGCGTGAGATTTCTGTGTGTGGAGACATTTCATGTCCAGGATTGTCTTTGTTCCTGCATTCCAGTTTAGTGAAGGACCACTTACTTGTTTGGGTCATTTGAAAAACTAGCAGACCCTTTTCTGCAGTCTGTGAGACCGTAGGGTGTCTGCATCCTAGCCATGACAATGAAGGGATACTGGATTCCCCCCAGTGCTGCAATGTACCACTTTAGGCCACTTCTGATACCACAAAGAAAACGCCAACAAGTAAACAAAAATGTGTCTATAAAATGACCTCATTTTTAATTTGTTTTAAAATGTGCTCCAATGCACACAATGCAAAGCTTCTCCAATCGCTTCTTTACTCTGCTCACTAAAGTGTGCTGCTCTGCTGACTGTGATGTCCCTAGGGGGCCACCGTCCGCACTCCTCACCGCACTGCACTCCGCACCTCTGTAGCGCTGCCCAGGCCCTCTCATTAGCCTGCCTTCCGCCTGGCCCTCTGCCAATGCCCTTCTCTTCTCTTCTCTTCCCTTCACAGCGCATTTCAAACACACATTCCCACGTTGCCACTTGTGCTCGGAAAACAGATCGGAGAGGAAACGCGCGGGGGCCCAAATAATAGGATGGCAGGAAATCAATACTTTAATATTGTTACTCATCTGCCCTTGTAACTGGGTTGCCAATACAGAGATAGCAGGCTGGCATCCCGCTCTCGGAGCGACTGTGTTTGTCTCCAAAGGACCGTAATCTGTACACAGACAGACTTTCGCAGAGGTAGCAGGGGACAGGCAGGGATGCAGTGCTGAAAGAGGCAATCTGCTGAATCGTTTTTTTTTTGTTGTTTGTTTTTCTTTCCGTTTTTTTTTTTTGGGTAGGCGGTGGGGGTGTACTTCTGTCCAATGCAGACTGTCTCATACTCGGGGAGTGACTGAAGTCAGGACAGAACTAATCATAAGTGCTGAAGACTCTGTTTTCCCCCTACGCACCATTTCGGAGACAAAGACAGGACAGCCAGAGAGACATGAGGAGGAGGACAAGACAGAAGAACAAGATGAGAGATGAGAGGAACAAAGAGACAAAAGGAGAGAGAGAGAGAGAGAGAGAGAGGGAGAGAGAGAGGGAGAGAGAGGGAGGGGTGGGAGACGATAACGAGGGAGATCAAGAAAGACGAGACAGCGGGAAGCAAAACAGGAAGGTACAGTCGGTCAAAAGAGGAGGAAGAAAAGGCACTGTGAGAAGAGATGAGAGGAGAGGAGAGGAAAGGAGAGGAGAGGAGAGGAGAGGAAAGAATAGAGACTGAGAGGAGAGGAAAGGAAAAGAGGGGAAATGAAAGGAGATGCTGAAAAAAGGAGAGAAAGGGAGAGGAGATGAGAGGATCAGAGAGGAGAGAAGGCAAGGAAAAAACAGGAGAGGAGAGGAGAGAAGAGAGGAGGAGAAGAGAGGATAGATAGAGGAAAGGAGAGGAGATGAGAAAAGAAAAGAAGAGAGCATGAAAAAAGAGAAGAGGATAGAAGGAAAACAGAGGAGAGGAGAGGGCAGGGGTGGAGAAGAGGGCATGAAAGGAAGAGGAGTGGGATAGAAGGAAAACAGAGGAGAGGGGAGGGGTGGAGAAGAGGGCATGAAAGAAAGAGGAGTGGGATAGAAGGAAAACGGAGGAGAGGGGAGGGGTGGATAAGAGGGCATGAAAGAAAGAGGAGTGGGATAGAAGGAAAATA
>CM059265.1:35657352-35672352 GCA_030347295.1 Setipinna tenuifilis
CAGCCAATCAGCTAGTAGACGTCACGGCGGGAACAAAGCAACAGGGTTGGGGCACAGCAGTCAGAGAGAGAGAGAGAGAGAGAGAGAGAGAGAGAGAGAGAGAGAGAGAAATGTGAAAAACAAGCCCTCCTTCTCCCCACTGAGAGCCCTTGCTTTCATACATTTACCCGTTCATTCATCCCGCGCTACTCTCACTCATTCATGCACACACGGCACCCTCTAGCTCCATCCATCTTTTTCTGCTTCCACTCTTATTCCGAAGAGGGAAAAAAAAATCTTTCCTTTTTTTCAGAGCTCAAGGCTGTTCTGATTCAATATGGCTGCCTCTGGCTCTGTCTTTTGCACACAAGACATATTGGTCTTTTTCCCCTCTCCATCTCCATCTCTCTATCTCTGTCAACATAATAAACATTTCTTCCATAAATGCACCTTAAATGCATAGGAGTCTCTATTTGTCTTACTCTTCACCAACAGCAAGATTTACAAGAATCAAATCTTTTTTTCCAACAAAGCAATTGATTCTCTAGCTTTCCGTTCGTTTTACCAACATAAACACAAACATTTCTTCATTACTAATACGTTCATATTCACCAGACGTAAAAATCACTGTATTTCATGCTCTACACTTTCCAGCCTTCCACAACAGTCAATTTTGGTTAAGAGACCAGATCAGAGATGACAGCAACACATACATTAAACACACACACACACTGTCTCTCCCCCTCACACACACACAGTTCTAGAGACCGAGGGGTTCCAGTGCTGCATATGGAAATGGCCCGGGATTCCCAGCGTACCCTGAGCTTAACTCCTCACCAGCAGCCCAGCTCCTAAAACCAGATTCTCGGTGTATTCCACCCCCCATTTCCTAGAAATAAGGGAGCACAGCCCTCTACTGTAGATCAAGTCTCCTGGCATGAAAAATATGAGCTCCAAAAAAAAATGAAAGAGTTTGGCTGAAAGACCCAAGGCTGATGCTGTTTTAATTTATGAGGACTTAATTCTCTTCTGAGGGCAAGGTAGAGGAGAGCAGGGGGGAGTAGATGGGAGGAGAGAGGAGGGGAGCAAGCACTCCTGGGAGGCTGGATTGAGGAGGGAGGAAAAGTGAGAAAAAGATAGAGTGAGAGAGAGAGAGAGGAAGAGAGAGAGGGATAGAGAGAGAGAGAGAAAAAGAGAGAGAGAGAGAGAGAGGAAGAGAGACAGAGCAAGAGAGAGGGAGAGGGAGGGAAGGAGAGATGGCGAGGGAGGGAGAGGGAGAGAGAGGGAGGGAGAGAGAGGGAGGGACAGAGAGAGGGAGTGAGACAGGGAGAGAGAGCGAGAGAGAGAGCGAGAGAGAGAGCGAGAGAGCCGTGAAACAACCTGACAGTGATCCCAAGGTCCCCTCCCGTACTAAAAAACCCATGCCTGCATCCAACACCACCCACTGGCCAACCCCACCCCCCCTGGCGCACCTTTAGACATTCTCCCTGTGGAGGACAGCCAGAACCTGCCTTATCGACGGCCAGCAAGCCTGCAGCGGGGGTGGGGTGGGGGCACAAGGGTGGGTGGATAGAAAGAGACGGCGAGAAAAAGACAGAGAAAGAGACAGCGGTAGAGAGAGAGAGACACACATACACACACACACACACACACATATACAGCAAACAGAGACAGAAGAGGACAGACAAAGGGAGACACATACAGAAGAGGAATTGAGAGAGAGGCAAAGAGAGGGAGAGAGAGAGGGAGAGAGAGAAAAAGAAGAGCGGGTGAGCAGGCATGTGACCAAGTGAGAGAGGAAAAAAAAGAAAGAGGGACAAAGAGAGAGGACCAGTAAAAAAGAAAGGTCCAGGGCCAAAAAAAAGGAAAGAAAAGAAGGGGAACGAAAGGCAGTGTGAGTGTGTGTGCATATGTGTGTGAGTATGTGCGCATATCTGTGTGTGTGAGTGTGCGCGCATATGTGTGTGTGTGTGTGTCCGTGTGTGTGTGTGTGTGTGTGTGCGCGCGCATATGTGTGTGTGTGAGAGTGTGCGCGCATGTGTGTGTGTGTGTGAGTGTGTGCGCATATGTGTATGTGTGAGTGTGTGTCGGGGGGGGGTGGCATGGCTCTGGGGTCAGGTGCCACGGTCGCACGGCTGCCGGGAAGAAGTCCCCGCCGATATCAAGTGGCCTGCCGCCTGCCGGCACTTCAAAGGTGGTGGGTAGGTGGGGGGGTGGGGGGGTTGGCGGGAGGGGGCTGGTGTGTGTGTGTGTGTGTGTGGGGGGGGTGGGGGCGCCTTCCAGTGCCTTCTTTCCGTTCCGTCAGCGATTCTGTGTGCCCTGAGTGGAGCGTAGCGGAGTGGAGGCGAGCAGGGGAGCAGGGGAGCGGGGGCAGCTCTGACACTGCGGAAAAATGGATCTGAGAAGAACACCTTCAACCAGGAGATACCCATTAGTGCTGATAACCAAACCCACAGGCATTTCACCTTCCACACACAGGCACACAGAAAAAGACAGATAGATACATACACACACACATAAAGACAGATATATACTCACACACACACACACACTTACACACAAACATAAACACACACATAGATGCACACATACAGAAAAAGACAGAAACACAGAAATGGAGAGATACACATACAGAAGGAACAGATAAATGAACACAGACAGACAAACAGACACACACACAAAAACAGATATACATACATACACACAACACACACATATATTCACATACACACACAAGTAAACAAATAAATAGACACATACACGCACACAGAGGTTGAAAAATAGGGGACAGACCCTTGTATAGCAATAGACCGAGGCCTGAAGGTGAGGTGGTCCCATTAATGCAAATAAGGGCAATCCCACAGAGAAATATGCACACGCACCCACGCAGATGGATGGATTCCACCCTGTAAACTCAGGGACACACATGCATGCATGCACACACATACACACACACAACCCATATGCACGCACGGAAACACACAGATGGATTCTCCTCTATAAACTCAGGGACACACACATTTGGATGCACGCATGCACGCATGCACGCACACACACACACACACACACACACACACTAAAGCACTATGGCATAAATCCAACACAACTGAAGTGACCTTGCCCATGCATAACAAATCAGACTGCACCAAAACAAGTTTATTCTCCCGTCATCACAAACACTGCATGAAATCAGTGCCCCACGGGCAGTAATGTCCAGATGCCCCACACAAAGGTCATTGTAGATCACTGTTTTACACTGACCTGGGGCTAGTGTCATCAGAAGAAATAAAAAGAAAAAAAAAATACATGGAGCCAATCTCAGCTTGGCCAGGAAAGACACGTGCTTCTTAGAATAACCTGCCTTGCTTTCCACAAAAAAAAGAAAAGAGTTTCACTGTCTGTGACAGCGAGCTATTTTTGGTGTAGTGTGTGTGTGTCATGATTACATGCCAGCACGGTCTAACAACAGCTAGCCTAGCGCGTGGCACTGGAAGACCTGTGTACGGAAGCTTTCCATCTCTCCACAGAGTGACTTCATGCTTTCAAAATACATCTATGGACCTGTAGGTAGACTGACGCATGAGGAGAACCTCTAAGTTTAGAAACCAGATCAGTCTACAAGTGTGGGTGTGACTGTGTGTGTGTGTGTGTGTGTGTTTGTGTGTGTGTGTGCGCATGCTGTGGTGAGGTCATTGTTGAAGTCTTCCATAATCACAACAGAGAACTGAAAATAATCTTTAGCCCTTCAGTATGAACTAAAAAAACGTAATGCAACTTTGTGGACTGGATTCTTCCAGTCACGTTTTTCCAGAGGCACCCTTTCCAACCTTACTGCCTTCTCCAGGGTCTGCCTTATAAGGACATGCAAGAGCCACATGTTTTCTCTGAAACTGTATTAGGCACAGATGTTAAGTACACTGTGCAGGTACTGTATACCCACTGTATAGCCTCCCATCCTCATTGGTCTTTATTTACACACACACACACACACACACACACACACACACACACACACACACACACACACACACACACACACAACAGTGCTTCCCGTCTATGACCATGACCCTACACACACTACCCTTCTGTTAATCATTTTCATGCAGCTTTTCAATACTATTTCTAAGTCACAGCTCAAACACTGCATAACAAGTTAGCTGCAGTAGGCTAAAAAAATAGTTGTCTGCTAACACCAACAGTCATGGAAACTTGGCCATGAATCTTGTTTCACCCCATATCACCAACTTTAACAGTAAAAAAGCAATCTGAGCTAAGATGTCGGTCTCGGTCCTGGATGGCTAATCTTCATTCCTTTTGCATCTGTTCTAAGCAGGTGCGCTGACTGCAGGTGAGCTGAGTGCAGGTGTTTCTGGTCCCCTAATCATTTTCATGATTTTAAAGCACAACTTTGGTGATTTTCAAAATATGCACCTGCGGGCCTGTTGCTCAAGCTGTGAGAAATTTCGGTGCTACCTGTAGAATTCCAATGATTTTTATGAATTCGTTTTAATTGTCAAATGAATGCCACCTAAAGGTCGCCTTGACCAGTACACCGAGTGCTGTTTAGAGGGTGACAAAGATCCTCCACCCACTCGACCTGCTATGTTCTCCTGCTCCAGGGCTTCATCCACAGCCACTAACAGGCACTTATGAGCAGCCAGCTCACACACACACAGGCTGCAAGGATGTTTGATTGGCAGGAGGTAGTCAGGTTCACATTCAGAAACACTCAAAAACACACACCAAAATTTCTCACATCTTTGCTACTGGCAAGTTTCATGGTAGCCTGAGCAACACCGATGCATGTTGAAAATGACATCAAAAGTTGTCCTTTGTAGAGATACTATGTAACTTTCAGTGCTTTTTCTCAATGGAGCTTGCCCTAGTGTCTCCAAGTAAATGGACACTCTCTTCCTCTCACCCTGAACATGTGTTTGTCAGCTCAATTGATCAGAGTGAACAGCAAATACAAAAGTAGTAATGGTAAGTAAAGTCAGAATTTCTTCAGAATTTAACATGATCCTGCTTCTTGCGATATTCGAGCTTTTCTGAGTCTGAGGGTGCTGAAGTGGACAACCAAATATTGCAAGTGTGGCATTCTGTCCACAGACAGCGTGGGCGGTCGAGAGAGTCTTCATTCGCCTGGTAATGACTCACTTAAGCATCTACCGACTTATGAAGATGACTACTTAACTCGAAAAAGTTGCATAGTGCTGCTTTAAGAGACCTCCAGAGTTATGTGACTGAGGCATCCACTCTCTCTCCTTTGCTCCGGCACCTTATAGGATTTTTGTTTCGATTATTCACTAAACAGCACTGTCCTAATTACTAGTGTTTTTATTTACCCAAACCTACGCCAACACTCACCTGACTTACCCACCCTTGTTTAGTCCCTCTCACTTTAATAAATGTGGTTTTCATTTCCATAACCCTGCATGTGGTTTTCTTTTTTTTTAATGCCGTGTTTGCCCTTAGCTAGGCATACGTAACATCTTCTAATAGTAAACGGTATGCCAGAGGAAAAAATACACTTGGTAAACACTGCACTAGACAAACATGCCAGCACAAGAAAATGGAAAGTGTGTTTACAGAAGTTCTCAGTGAGCACACACATTTCACCCAGAGCTGTTGCACAGGCCATGTGAGAGATTGGAAAGGATTATTATGGAGGTCCTCCTGTGACAGGCATTCAGCCCTGCATTAAGACACATACATACACACACACACACACATGCACACACACATACACACACACACATGCACACACGCACGCAGTCAGCCCTGCATTAAGACACACACACACACACACACACGCACACACGCACACAGTATGCCCTGCATGAAGACACACACACACAGGCGTGCACAAACAAACACAGTCAGCCCTGCATGAAGACACACACACATACACACATGCACACACGTGTGCACAGACACACACCCTCTCACACACTCACACAGTCAGCCCTGCATGAAGACACACAGACACACACACAGCCCTTAACGGGGACTCCACGTTCTGCTGAATCGCCACAGGGCTCTCGTGTGACAACACTGTGTACCATTACACAACACAAAAACCCCACCACTCTTACACACACACACACACACACACACACACACACACACACACACACACACACACACACACACACACACACACCCCTATTCTCCCAGCCCTCCACCCACTCGACCTGCTATGTTCTCCTGCTCCAGGGCTTCATCCACAGCCACTAACAAGCACTTATGAGCAGCCAGCTCACACACACACAGGCTGCAAGGATGTTTGATTGGCAGGAGGTAGGCAGGTGCATATTCAGAAACACTCACACGCCACTAACATAGATGTATGCATGTAGCATACAATATGGATGTGCAAGCAGACACGCATGCTTATATACACACGCACGCACACGCACGCATGCTCTCCCTCATGCAGACATAAATACTAACAAACACATGTACACACATTCTCTGTCACACACAGACAGACTGGACATTGAAGCACACACATGTATGCAAATACACATACACCCACAGCACAGACAGACACACATACACACAGCACATGTACACACGTACACACGTACACACACACACCCACACACAGTCTCTGTAAATATAAGGGGGGCAAGTGGTGGAACTGTGCGTGCGCTTGGCTAATGGACACAGGACGGTCACTCCCTCAGGCCAGCGAACAGCACAACGACAGAGGGAGAGAAACAGAGGAAGAGGAGGAGGATGAAGAGAAAAGAACATCAAGAACCTCCTTGATGCATTAGGCATGTATCACAGAGCCCAGGGCTGCATCTGCAGTGTCCTCTTAGAGAGAGCACTCTTACAACTGAATGATGGGTGATTCCAGGGAGTAATCACAGAATGCTAGACCCCACACATACACACAGACAAACACGCATAGACACATACACACGCATACACACACACATACACAGACACATGAACACATACATGCACACACACACACACACCCGCACATACACGCACACACACACATATGTGTGTACAATCACACCAAATGCCCCAGGTGAGGAGGGTGGGGTGTCTCAGCTGCTCATCTTTATAGTTACATCATCCTCATGACCATCACCATCATCATCAGCGTTGCCCATGGCAACAATGCCAGCTTCAGCAGCAAAAGGCCCCAGTCAGGCCTTGCCGCAAGCCATGCGGCCCCACACCAGAGTGTGTTATTAAATTATGTTAACACTTACGACAGTAGAGGTCAGATATGGGTGAGGGCTGACACACACACACACACACACACACACACACACACACACACACACACACACACACACACACACACACACGCCAACAAATGCCCATTAGGCTCTGACACACCCAGTTGTATCAGTGTACAAACAGTACTGAACATCACATGTGCCACAGCTCCTCACAGTTACATAAAAGTGTTGGCTATGCTACATATGTGTAGCCTACATACCATATATGTGCACATACATTTGTGCACCATTATACCAATACATGTGTGTGTAGGTTAACAGACAACTAAGCCTGTGCATGTACACAAAGAAAAAAATATTTGTATTTATATTTGTGCCATTCACATAGCTACATAGTACATGTAGTCCACAAACATCTTCAAAATATGCAGATGAGCTTACAAAAGCAAAGGTTGTCAGTAACAGGATGGATAGATGCACAGTCACATAAATGGACAGATGGGTAGATATACAGATATACAGACTCTAAAAGCAGTAACTGTAGAGCAGTAATAAAGCACTTTTCCTCTTTGGTCAGCCTATAGGTTGGATCAGCGACCTGCTTTTGCATGGAGAGCAGTTCAGAAGTCCCATTCACACTGTTATGAGTTGATGAACCACTAAAACGATTTTGAAAACATCATTTTAAGGGTTGAAAAAACTACTTAGTGTTGCTTTAAAACACAGTGCTCCACCACAGACAGCCATTATGCTACACCACGGCCATCACTGTTGGGTACGAGGCATCGATCGGGTCGTGTAGTTAGTGTGAGGAGCTGATGTGAGTCCAGGATAAGAGCACCGCCTGCCTCTCATCACACCTCCAACACAGATCGGGCCATGAAAGGGGTGGGGGGTGGGGGGAATGAGAGCCTAATTGGATCAATAAATCAATGGATTGGTTAAGACCAGTGCGCTCACAGCTGATGGGAGGGAGCGAGTCAACAACAACAACAACAACAGCAGCAGCAGCAGCAGCAGCAGCGGCAGCAGCTGCAACACAGGAGGCCGATCAGAGAGACGGAGTCCAGGGGAACAAACGGACCTCCTTGCCCGGCCTGCTTCGAGGAGCAATGCTCTGAGCTACACCGGCCTCGATTAGGAGCTGCCAGCGTTGAAGGAACAGTCCTCAGCTCTTCATTAGGGCCCGTCAGCTTCAGAGGAACAGCCTTCAGCTCTGCATTAAGGGCTGTCAGCTTTGAGGGAACAATCCCTAAACTCTTTATTTAGATCATCAGCTTTAAAGGCACCAGTGCCAGTAAGAGAACAGGCCTTAACTCTGACAAAAGGCTGTAGATCTGAGCTCACCAGCCAGTGGAATCCCTACCCCTTCCTAAAGTGTATGCCTGAAACAACTTTCCTTGTTTGCCAGTTATACAAACAGATATGCACATACATGCTGGGGGCTTTTTTGCAAACCACACACACTCAAAAGGAAGAACATTTTCAGTGCAGTAAAATGCGTAGTGGGTTACAGTTCGAGAGCTATACCTTTGAAGAGTTTAAGTAAAGTAAATACAGAAACACACACACACACACACACACACACACACACACACACAGTCTGGGGATGAGATCTGAGGCTGAGTCCACAAATAGCTCAGAAGTGCCAGGCCTCCAAGTAAATATCCTGGAAAGCCGTGCAGTTGGGACTGCTGACTCAGTTCCGCCACGTGCCACGGTATAAATACCTCTGGGGGTCACGTCGCCAGACGGCAGCTCCGTGACTGACAGGCGCAGTCCGTCTCCTGGGCATTGTTTCTGTGAGCGGGGCTGATCAGAGAGTGCTCTCGCCAGGGAAAGGGGGCTTTGAAGACGCCACCAAGCCAAGGATGACGCAGTCAGTCAGCCACCGCCAGGCCTCCTGTGCCAGAGTGTCTACAAACTCTCTCTGACTGTGCCCTTGTTTGTCTCTACTCTACATCTAACCTAACCACAAAATACACTGAACAGTAACGAACAAAAAATACATTGACTGACTCTGTTTGATATCAATACAGTCAAGTTGTCAATGACCTGCTAAAGAAACTGGCTTTGATAATACAGGCTGAATAAAAAGCTGGCTAACAGTAGCAGGAACCACCAACAAATGTGAATATCAGGTTAGATAGAGAGAATGTGTGTGTGTGTGTGTGCGTGCGTATGCATGCATGTATGTGTGTGTGTGTGTGTGCGTGCGTATGTGTGTGTGTGGACATAGACTGTTATAGGTGACACCATTCAGTCACTACAAGGTGGCCAAACAGATGCGGAGAGGCAAAGGGACAAGGCGAGGATCAAAGGGACACACAGAAAAAAGTCTGGGGGTTGACTTCAAGGCCAGCAAAACCAACAAAGCAGGGAACGGGGGAACCAAGTCTCTGCGGAGCGATAGAAACGACAAGAAAGAAAGAGTGAACAGGGACAAAGAAAAGGAGAGGCAAAGACAAATGTGGAAGGGGAACGAGTTGCAGCAGTGATCATCAGCATTCTGCAGCCCCCCCCTTTCGCTTCGCCCCCCCCCCCCCCCCCCGCCGCTCTCTCCAGAGTGCTGGGCAGTGAGGCCTTGAGCGAGCAAAGCAGTCGATTAGTGCCCTAATGGAAATGACCTCCACTGGTGTGTGTGTGTGCATGGTGAAAACTGATTACTCATTTACAGGCTACTCTGTGGGCCGGCGTTCAGATGAACTCAATCACACTCTCGCTTCTGTGTCCCCCCAATCCACCCCCCCGCCCCCATCCCCCCTCCCTCCCTCTTTCACCTCTCTCTTGTTGTCTCTCTGTTTCTCCCTCATTCTCTTCACCTTTGTCTTTCCCTTTCTCCCTCCCCCTCTCTCTCTACACCTGTCTCTCCTGCTCTATTTCACTCTCTTTCCCTTTCTCCCTCCCTCCCTCTCTCTCCTTCCTCCTTTCTATCCCTTTACCTTTCTATCTCTCTTTCTTTCTTTCTCTGGCATTCTCTCTCCTACCTCGCTCCCAGTCTTTAGCCCCGTTTACATGGACACAAAATTTCACTTTTAATCTCTTTATTTACAGAAACCGATTAAAAACGTCCCATATATACAGTCAAATAATCGGATTCAAATGAAACCTTTTAAATTTTCAAACCGATTAAAATAGGTGGTTTACACCTTTCTTCAAACGCGAATCTCTTTATTTGAGGCTCATATAAACAGTTCGGTAGAATTCTAATAATCTGATTAAATTCAATCGGATTCAAAAAAGGTGTCCATATAAACGGGGCTAGTGTCTTGTTTTTCGTGTTAACTATTCCTCTTCTCCTCTCCCTTTCCCTCATCTCTCTTTCCCTTGTGCTTCCTCTTCCCTCTATCTTTTAGTCTCCCCTTCCTTAAGCCTTCTTCTCATCCTACCTCTCCCTATTCTCTCTTCATGCCTCCATGCTCTGTAGCTTTCACTCTCACTCACTCACTCACTCACTCATTCACAATCTATCTCTCAGGCTCCCTTTCTCTCTCAGTCAGTCTCTCTCTCTCTCTCTCTCTCTCAAGGATTCCCTGTGACAGCTTAGACTAGACACTGCCTGATCCTCTGCGATCTCACAGTGACGCTTGCACCATTGGGCTACTGCAGTCCAGCAGCTGGCCTTCTGCCAGATTCTACTTGCATACTGTGTGTGTGTGTGTGTGTGTGTGTGTGTGTGTTACAGAGAGAGAGTCACACAAAGGCAAAAAAGGAGGGGGAAGGGGGGAAAGAGAAAGTGGTAAAGAGTGACAAGCTAAATGTGTAAACATTACTGGTCGACAATTATACACCACCGAGAAAATATTCTGTATGTACAGGACGTACGTTTCTGCATGTCTTTGCCTTTCTATCTATGTATGTACAGAGAGTTAAGTGATTTTCTCAGCCTTTGCAATGTGTCTGCTGGCTGCATATAAATACATGTGTGAATGAGTATGTGAGCATGTTTGGCTGAGTGACACCCGTTGTTCATGTTTGTAGCCAGGCTTAACATGTATGCATGTATGTGTCAGGGGGGTGGTGGGGAGAGGGGCTGAACATATGTTGTTCTGTGCGTGCGTGTGTGTGTGTGTGTGTGTGTGTGTGAGTGTGTGAGTGTGTGTTTGTGTGCGTGTGTACACCCGTGTTTATGTTTTAACGTGTGAGACCTGATACTATGAGCCAACAGTCAAAGTGCAAGCGCTCTCATGCTGTCACTGGAGCAGGGACTGCTTTGCACTGCCAACTGCAGTACAGAACTCTGGGGAAGAGATCAGGCTATTAACCAATCTATACCACTTTCACATCAACCACAACACAGCAGTCGATAGGCCACAGTCACACGCTTGCCATCGGACAACTGGCTGCAGCCAGCCTTGGCCCGGAGAGCACAGTTCTAACAGACTGTCCACTCCAGACCATGGCAGCAGAGGCTGAAATCAAATTCCAGTAGGAAATCTCGCAGGACTTCCAGCACCGATACTGCTGCTCTGTGAGGCGAGTTGGGAGGTGCGATGTTTCCAAAGTTTCCTACCCCCCTAGTCCCCCCCAATCCCCCTTTTTCACCCTCCAAGTGCCGCTGTGGAAGCGCTACCTATCTAAGCACTACTACCTACGGCTCCCGAACTCTGAGAGGGAGAGACAGGTCTGTGCTGCAAACACACTGCCCCCTAGGGGTGGTAATGAGGACTGTACAGTTGCTCTGACCACCATGTCAATGTTATTTTTTGCAGTGTATCTGTATGTGTCTTCCACTCTGATTAATAAATATGATCAGTTTTAGTATTGAGTTAGTGTACCATAGGTGTAACAGTTCAGGTGTGGTGATATAAGATCTCTCTATACAGACATAGTTGGGCAGAAACACTTCAAACCTTTGCTCCAATAGTCAAAGTCAATATCAATTTGTGCTGTGACACACATACTTGATTATAATCTTCTGCTTGACTAAATCAGGTGGGGAAAAATGCAGTGCTGCATATGTCAGTGCCTCTTTCTGACTATCGTCCCTCATCACCTAATAAGTTGGTGTGCCACGGATTAATGACAGTACATCAGTGGCAACATGTGAGATGTCTACTGCCTATAATTGAGAAGAATGCCTGAGATATTGTTGATTCATCAACACACTGGTGCAATGGCTGCAATGAGTGTCAGTAAAGGATAGTGGCACTATGAGAGGGGAGAGTACCAAGTCTGACATCACTACATACGGTTTACTGTTACTTATGACACAAGTGTGCCCTCTAGTGTCCACATGATTGAATAGCAGGTTTGCCACTTTCAGCAGGTTAATATACCTAGGTAGGTAACTACACCCAATTTCTGGCATAGGCTACACCTTCGTAGGGGTTATTCCAAAAAGACATTTTACTGCATTCCCCTAATAACTTCATTCAGAGTAGGCGGTAAACCGTATGGCTTTATCGCAGCAAAGAACAGCCATAGATGTTTACCACTTGCTTTACCATGTCCAGGTAAGGGACAAAACTTGCTTTCTGGAATACGCCCTCTGTGTATGTGCATGTCTATGGTTTGGGGGTAGGGTTGGGTTGGATTCTGTCTATCTGTTTTCTGGAACAGCCTGTGTGTGTGTGTGTGTTTGTGTGTGCATGTGCGCGTGCGTGTGTATGGTTTGGGGGTGAGGTTGGGTTGGGTTCTGTGTACCTGTTTTCCGAAACACCTCCCTCATGGCTCTGTAAATTGGATTCCGACCCCGACCAAGCCATTAACAACTGCAGCCAATCAACAAACAGCTGTAGGAGCCCAAGGGAGATGGTGTAAGGTGCCTAGAGCTTTGAACTGAAATATCAGTAAACTCTGATGTACAATATGTGATAGCATTGCTGAATGTTGCCATGACGGAGGGGTGGGGTGGAGTGGGGGGTGTTAACTTTTAATGTGCTAATGTGTTAAACAGACTCGGTTCACCATGACATTGCAAACAAGCGACACTGTTTCTGCTATGATTATTATAAACAAGAAAGAGTAAGCTGACCATGATACATCGCCAGACCCAAGCATTGGAATGTTACAGCCCCATCACCAGACTCAAAAGGAAATGGCTGAGAAGGGTGTGAGACTTAGAGGGTTATCTCTATGGCTATGCAAAGCCTTTATCTGCAATAATAACAATACTGTTGATGCAGGAGAACCAGAGCTCATGGCTGTGTCAACATCAGGTGCAATTCTTCACATTAGGTCCTTGCTGTGGTCGACCAGATGCTGAAGGGTGGTGTGAGCTAATGATCATATCTGTTGGAGTGCACGCTCTGGTGGTCAGTGCTATGTGAGGAGATCATATAATAAATACTATTTCTTTACACTAATACTGCTGGATATTAGGCCATGACTATATGACTAACTCTTAGTCGTATAGACTAAGAACAAATATATACTATTCGCTCACAACCAACTACTCAGATCAGCTAGATCAGCAATCTAATACATGACAGTGTTGACCTACCAAGAACCAAAGCCCATCAAGACTAAGTTAAATGATGACACTCTATGGGATGGACAGGGGCTGTGCAGGGCTGAATTATGGACTGTGGGCAAAAAAGTCTCTTATGCCCCCTGCCACCTATAATCCAGGTGGCTGAGACATTTTTCCACACAATTTTAGGCAGCGTTATAACTTATATCCATATATTTTAAGGTCTGCTTAGGAATTGAATGTTTGCAAAAATGGTGAGCTCAAACTGAAACATTTGATCTACTGAGCTAATTAGGTATACAAAGTTGTACTTTTTAGGATCCCCTGCCCTGACCCCTGTTCGGCCGTTCGGTGGTAGGTGAGTGGGTGATCTTACTGATGTGAATGTCACAAAAGTTATTTCTGTTGCACTCACCGAGAACCAGTATTGAATCTTCTTTGTTGACATGATTTTGAAGTAAGTGGTGAAATTTGGACAAGTCTCCAAACCATTCGAAACTGTGTTCGGTCTTGTACCGCTCGTCCCAGTACTCCACATCTTTGTATTTCGAGTTGGAGTTAGGCAGATATTCCATCCTGTAGGGGGAAAACAGGTGTAACTGTTACCTTGTGTTACAAGTCTCTATTGACTGCATGTGATGTGTACTTACAACCTGTCTCTGGTTGCTCTCGCGCGTTCGTGTTACAGAATGCAGAATGTGACGAGTTTTAAGTGTAATATGCCACTGTAACGTTGGGTTAAGTGATGCTACATGTTACAACACTAAACGTCGCCTACTACGGTTACAGTGTTACAACGGAGATTACTTTCAGGAGGCTTGCGTTATCATGTGCACCTTAGAATGAAGCAAGGAGTCATTGCAACCTGCCACAATCTATTTCAATCTATAACATTAACTGGTTACTCACGTTTGATAGAGCTATGAAAGAACATGTAACAGATAGGCTACTGCATTTCCATCAGGCTTACAGCGCGGCTAAAACATGTTGTTCAGTTGTGTCAGTCAGTCTTCATATCACGTACAGCCAAATTGTCACGTATGTCGCTTGTTGATGTGCCCTGCCACTTCAGAAAAAACACAACTGTAAGGTAAACTAAAGGAATTTCTTTACACGTGTTAGCGGTGCCTCATTGATATGATACTCGATGACACATCAGGAAGTTGATTGGATACTGAGGAAAGCCGTCCAATCACGGTAAGTATCGTGAAATTAGGGAGGACTTTCCGGTAACATTTTAGAAGGATGTTTCATATTAAAAGATAATGTTTCATATTAAAAGTTTATCTGGAAGGCAGTGAACTAGTAATGCTTCCAACGTCCCAACATGTAACACTGTGAAAGACATGGTAAATTATATTTAGAAATTAGAGTAATTACTTCAGCAATGTCTGCTGTTCT
>CM059265.1:35674852-35732352 GCA_030347295.1 Setipinna tenuifilis
TCTCTCTCTGCCTGAGTTGGCGTAGGGATCATCAGTGCTATTGTGGCCCAGGAGTGCATGGAGGGGCCTGGGACACACTGGTGGCTCGCGCTCCTCTTGTGCTGCTCTACAAGGGGAGGAGAGGAGAAGGAGGCTCTCCTGTCACTCTACTTCTTTCTCTCCTTCCTCCCTCTTTTTTCAATGTTGTTCACTCTTTTTCTGTTTCTGTTTTCTTTTTTCTCTTTTTTACTGTTTCTCTTACTCATATTCAAATTCAAAATTGCACTTCACGACAGGTAGATATAACAACAGATACAAGTGGACTCTCTCAAGCTTGCTCGCTTTCTCAAGCTCTCTCTCTTTCTCTCTTCCTATTTATTTCTCCCTATTTATCTCTGTCTCTTTTGCCTTCTCTTTTATCTTCTGTCTCTTTCCCTTACTTTTTCTCACTCACTCTTTATTTTTTCCCTTTGCCTCTCTGTTTCTTTCACCCTCCTAATCTCTCTCTTCTATCTGCCTTTCTATCTCTGTCTCTTTCACTCTTTGCAACTCACTGTCTGTATCCCTCTCTGTCTCTCCTCTCTCTCTCTCTCTCACTCTCTCTCTCTCCCTGTCCCCCTCTCTCTCACTCTCTCTCTCTATCTGTCCCTCTCTCTCTGTCATTCTCTCTGTTTATCCCTCCATTCTGCCCTTTCTCTCTCTGTCTGTTCTAAGCCGCCCACTTTCAAAGCCGGGCCTTCTCTTTGACACTGCGGAAAAAAGTTGGCCACTCACCGTGCCCCCCCCGCTCCCCCCTCATCCTCCCCTCTGACACGTATGTTGGCAATGTGAATTCCTCCGTCAGCACGGGCTTCGGGTTGGGGAGTAGGGGCGGTAAGGGGGTGGGGGCATAGGGGGGTTTTGTGGGGTTGTGGGGTCTGGTGTCGGCGGCCTTTGAAAACGTTCCCGCGCTGCCGTGAGGCTTTTTCATCACTCAGCCGTTTAGTTGGCTTGAGTATGACTCCAATTTGCGTCTTGGAAAAAAAAGGGGGGCTGGCGGCGTTTGATGGGGCTGAGTTTTGTGTCGGGGATACTCTAGACAGTGATCACGTCCATCACAGCTTGTCCTGGCCCTGTCTGTTTGGAGTGAGGGAGGCACATCAGGAGACAGGAGGTCCTCATAATTACCGACAATAACCAGGCGGCAGTCTTTCATCCCCCCCGCCAAAAACAGTAACCATGCTACACTCTTTCATGTATGCCGCCAAAACACACACACACACTTTTGGGCAGTACCAGTCCCATCTCTCCTATTTACACTACATGCTCAGTGGCACCTATGACAGTTTGAACTCAACTTTAATTTCAACTTTATTTATTTAACTTTTAACCAATTTATTCTGATTCTTTATTCTAATTCAGAATTCTAAATCAGAAGAATTGGCACAATTAACACCAGTGAGTCCCAGTTTACAGCAGTGTGGTTTGTTTTGAACCTGCAAGTAAATGCCTTTTGCCAATGCAGAGCTGTAAATCTGGAGCACGGGGTCGTTCTTTCTTCTCTTGCCTGAATGTGTTGGCATGTAACAGCTACGTCCTCAATTAATGTCTGAATAAATGTACAGTTCTGCTTTGTGATACACTTTATGTTAAACCAAATGTCAGTGTATGAATCGACACACTGATTCATGTAAAGTATGAAATCTACTAAAATCAGGCAATACTGCTTGAGTACAAATTTTAAAATTGAAAAATGAAATTCAGTGATTGTCTCTTTCTATTCCTCTCTCTGTGCAACTCAGTCAGGGGCACGCTGTAGACACTTCTCCAGGCCTGATAAGTAACAGCTCAACAAACCCATGGCTTTAGATCCATCACTCATATGTCACCAGTATGTTTCAGCACATGATCCTAGTTTGCTGGGCTTTTATCTGATATTTTTGCTTGGATTGTTTGCAAAAGTAGCAAAACCATGGGCTACAAAAAGAAAAAAATACTAACATGTATCCAATCTACCTGTGCACCTCAAACATGCAATTTAACTTATTAGCCTAGCGTAGCTACCTGGCTAAGGAGTTGCACTAATTGGAATCAGCTGGTGGAGGGAATGGCTGGTAAGAAATACATGGTAGGCAGAGTTTTACTTTTTTAGCATCGGGTCTGCCACCGCTGTGTTAGTCCTGTGTGCACAAACATGGCGAAACAAGTGAAACCATGGAAATCAGATGTTCTCAAGAACTAGGGCAATGCGACTTAATTAGAACAATGACAATACTGAAGTGCAGTGGAACAATCCAGCGCCGTCACTAATTGAACAGGCTGTGGTGTCAAGGGTCAGGGGTGAGGCTTTCAGCTGTGTGCAGACCCCCACAGCTACTGCTGGTCCAGTGTCTCAGGTTCAAGGCTCAGGTTCTGAATACATCTTAGTTCTAAGTTCTAGTGTTAGTTCAAGCTAAAGAGCTACTTTAAACATACACACATACATACAAACATGCACACACAACTGCAAAAGTACAACTGGCTGGCGGTCCAAGCAGGAATTGTGAGCATTAGGTGAATGTTCTCATTGAAAAAAGCTATTGGTCATTCCAAGTATTTTTAAAAGTTTCAGTTTCTGTTAAAATTGCACGTGTCATAAATATCCCTGTCTACAGATGACGTGTTTACTTATTGTTATTTTTATTATTACGTTTTTTTTTGTTTTTTGTTTTTTTAAATCTAAGATGCGTGGCAGGAGTTCCTTAGTGTAATGCATTTACCCAGCCAAAAGTGAGCTGAGCTGAGAAAGAGATATGAATAAACAATATTTTAATTGAGGGGATAAAAGCGTGAAAGGGATCAATGGGGGCGGCGAGGCTGTGATCGTTGATGCTGTCTTTGAAGTGGCGATGCTCCGAGGGACAGTGAATACAATGCCCTCTTTCAGCTGAGGACTGAACGGCAGACGTTCTCTCTCTCTTTTTTTCTCTCTTTTTTCATTCTCTTTCACTCTTTCTCTCTCTCTCACACACACACAATCACAATCACACACACACACACACACACAATTTTGCAGTGTTGCTTGTCAGTTTACTTTCTGCTCCTCCCTGACAAGCAGTGCAGTAACGGATGATATTATACACCATGTTTGTCAGTATCTCTTCGATATGAAGTTGTTCCACAACTATCTCTCTCTCTTTCTCAGACACATACACTCACTCTATGTCCCTCTTTCTCTTTCTCTCTTTCTGCAACATTAATGAATTCAAACAACCCACCCCTCCTCCTCCTTACCTCCCACACCCCCACACCCCACACCCCACATCACCCCCCTAATGCCTGTCTGTCTCTCTCCCTCCCTTTCTGTTTTCCCCTCCCTTTCCTCCTTTCACAAAACCAAACCTCTTTTTAATTTCCAGCCTTGGCAAGTTGCACTTCATTTGCTCTCACCATCTTAATGAATTCAGCTGTTTGTGTATTGGCCATGGGAGCATCCCTCCTCCTGGGCCCTCCCATTGCACCCCCACCCACCCAACCACCCACCCCCCTCTCTCTAGAGGTCTGCCCCCACCTCCCTCACCAAGCCTCTCTCTATATATGCCCAATGCCGCTCCATGCACCTATTGTTTCCCAAAGTCCACTCGCAGGCGGATGCTCTGTTTGGTCCTGTGTGAGACGGCTACAGCTACAGCTACAGCTACAGCAAGTGAGGAGGTGGGAGACACACACACTGGGTCCACCACACACAACAAAACAGCGCCTTCACCACAGGGGCCTTGTGGAGGATCTGCCCTGCTTCTCTGCTCTCTTTCTCTCCATCACTCTCTCTATCCACATCTTGCTGAGCACCTGGAGGCTGTTTTCCTTCAAGTCTTTCCTTCAAGGTTTTTGCCCTGTGTTTGGAGCCTCTTGGCCTGGGTGACATTGCTGCTGCTGCTGCTGCTGCTGCTGCTGCTGCTGCTACTACTGTTGCTGCTTCGCTTGTTTCTTTGGAGTTGTGCCTGGTGTCAGGATGCTGCTGCTGTGGCTGCTGCTCTCATTGCTGGACCACAGCTGTGGTGCACCAGCCGCCAGGGAGGTCTACAGGATGCCACAGAGCGCGCTCAAAGGTAGGGCTTCCGCTGCCCCAACTCTGCACTGCACACATGATGCTGTGATCACTGCAGGAGGCCTGTACTAGATCTGGGGGTCAGCTGATGTTTGCATCTTAGTGCTGTACATATTTTTTTGCATATTTGCTGTATAAAACATAGATGCTGAATATGTGAATCCTCTAGAAGGCATGCATTGACAGTGATTATGCAAGGACACTGAGAACTAATGAGGTTCGGAATTTGCTTGTCATGCAGTTACAGTCTGGGTTTTGCATGTGCATCAGGTGAAGGCTGATAGGCTACTGTAAAGAAGAATGTACATGTACATGTGCTTAGTGGAAAGATAGCCATGTAACCATTATGCATGCATCTTTAAAGTGAAGGCCTGCCTCACTGGTCATAGAATTGCTTTTTTGATTTTTAAATCACTGAATGAAACACACCAGTTACCAACATGTGTTTCCATGCAACAAGTGTAGGGGATTCCATGCTGCCATGTTGTCTACAGGTTGTGACTGCATTTTGGTTGGTTGTGCCAGTGTTGTTCCAATGTCTGGTTATTTTGAATAGTTGTCAACATGCAAATGTCTGATGTGTGACTACAGACCATCTGTGGTTCAAGACTGAATTGCACACTTATAAAACTTTGGCAATCAGTGTTGGTAAACAAATGAGATTGAACAGGCACACAGGCATGTGCCCATGCTTGATGACGCAAAAGGACTTCAGCTGCGCATCTAGCTAGGGTCAGTTAAAATGTCGGACTGCTCTGAGGAGATAGAGAGAGAGAGAGAGAGAGAAAGAGAGAGACAGAGAGAGAGGAAGAGAGAGAGAGGGAGAGAGGAAGAGACGGGGCATTCCTGTGGAGCGTAGCGGGAAGTCGAGGGGGTTGTCACTGGGGCGAGTGGAGCGGAGGTTTTCCTGTGTGCTCGCCGCTCGCTGCAGCTCGTCAGGGCTTGCGGCCTGCCCCTCTCTAATTAAGCCCTCAATCAGCTTTGTGGTCGTTAGGGGCTCGGTGCAGCTGAGCCTGGGGGAGGGGGAGGGGGAGAGGGGTGGCGGGGGGGGGTGGGATGCGTTTGAAGCGAGCCGCTGGCGTCCTCACCAGCGCTCTGAGCGTGAGCTCGCTTTCCGCTGCGGCGGCAAATCAAAACAAAATACACTGACACACACACACACACACACACACACACACACAGATATGCACACAATCACACACACACACACACACACACACACTCACACACACACATACACCAAAGGACTTTCCCACACTCACTGGTGGTCAGAGTTATCCTGCATAGAAACTTCGACTCCACTGTCCAGAAGTTGTCAGTTAGGTTATTAACTGGTGCAAATTGAGGAAAAATCCAGGAAAACTAACATTCAGTCTTTCTGCTATTTTCCATCTCTTCTATCTGTCTGCTCTTCCTGTCTATCTACCTCTCTCTATCTCTCTCTGTCCCCATCTCTCTCCATCTCTCTCTCTTTATTTGTGTGGTAGCACTGTCAGACCGTGGTACAGTGGTGTTGGAGGCAGCGCTGACAAGTGCTCTATCTGCGCTGGAGCGGGCCATGTCAGAGCGCAGCCGTGCTGAGGCTGGTTGTCGTGGCTGCGCACCTTGTCTCTTTCAGGACTGCGGACAGCGCTCCGGCCCTTGCTGTAAGCACATCTACACCCCCGCCCCCATACAGTACATTCCACACAACAACACAAACTTGCATCAGTCAGCCAACACAGGGCATCCTCTTATCATATAACAGGCGATATTAGGGATTAAGAGAAGGATTTGTATTCTTTTAATGCATTTATATGCATACAGTATCACAGTGGTTGTCAAAACTTTTCTATTATTCTCCTCTTCAGAAGGTGGGGACTTTTTAAAGCCCCACCTGTCCCCTATTTTTTTTTCCCTCCAACTCACTTAGATATGATTGTTTTAATATAGCAATAAGTCGTTTGTTTACGTGTGGCAGTTTTCTTTTGAGTGTAGGGTCTTATTTGTGAAGAGCGATATTACTAGAATTAAGAAGAAAAAAGACAATTGTTCTTTTGTTTGTTATGCCCTAATTGTTAGGCCTCCATTGCCCATTAGTGGGGCCCACCCCACAACTTGAGAACCAGTGCACTAGTACAACACAATCTGACAAAGGTTATCACATCTTTCACTTCTGACTGCTTCACCAATGTGACCTCCCTTCCTGTCCTCGCCCTGCAGCTTCTTCCGTCTCTGACACGGAGCCCACTTGTGAGCTGGTGACACGGGCACAGAAGCTGGGCAGCGAGGCTGAGCGCAGCTGGGCGCTGAGTCAGGCCTGCGGCTACTACCGGCGCCGCTGCCCGGCCTCCGAGGTGGGCAAGGAGAGCTGCGTGCGCATCATGGGGGAGAGCTGCAGCGCCCGCGTGCTCCAGTGCAGCCTGCTCAGCACCATGCAGAACCTGGAGCCCGCCACACAGACCAGAACCCAAGGTGAGGACACACGGGGGGAGGTGATTGCTACTCGGACTAATAATGCATGCACAGAGAGAGAGAGAGAGAGAGAGAGAGAGAGAGAGAGAGAGAGAGAGAGAGTTTTGTCATTTGCTGTGGTTTAAGTTAAAATTAACATTGGCGTTCCACATCATCCAGCTGTCTTTGTACCAGGCACTCCTTCTCACATCTCTTTCTCCCTATCTTCTTTCCTCTCTTTCTGCCACTCTGCCTATCTGTCTTTCTGTACCTGTATGTCTTTCTCTCTCTTTCCCTCTATGTCTTCCTGTCTTTCTGTCTCTCTCTGTAGCGGTGTGTGGGCAGCGTGTGTCTGTCGGGCAGAACCTGACCCAGCCTCGCTCCCGGATCGTGGGGGGTTCCCCGGCATCACCAGGCAGCTGGCCCTGGCTGGTCAACCTGCAGCTCGACGGCGCCCTCATGTGTGGGGGAGTGCTGGTCGACAGCTCCTGGGTGGCCACCGCTGCTCACTGCTTCGCTGGGTAAATGTCCTCCAGGGAACGAAACAGCAAGGATATGTGGCTTAAAAAAGTAAATATGTTGGCTGCAAGTAAACGCATTGGTTTAAATTGTGCATAACTGATCCACAAGACGTATCTGTCACTGAATGTCACATTGTATGGGACAAAAGGACCAATATCAGCCAATTACTGTATTTGCCAATATGTCATTACACATCCCTTGGGTTTAGCTCTTGGACTAAAGCACCCAAAGGACACTAGAGACAATGTAAATCATTAATGGAAGTCCCTAATACAAACTAACTCAATTTAAATGAACTCAGTTCAATTCAGTTTATGCTATTTAGGTATTGACGTTAGTGTCTAGTGTCACTGATATCTGACTGATGACTTGTGCTCTGTAGGAGTCGCAGTGAGAGCTACTGGACAGCTGTAGTGGGGGAGTTTGACATCACAAAGACTGACCCTGAGGAGCAAGTAATGAAGGTCAATCGCATCATTACTCACCCCAAGGTATCAATTTGCACATCCATTTCCTGCCCCCACTGAAAGTATTTCTTGACCATTCTAAATTCCAAACCTAGGATCATGACACATATTACACTGCATGTTTTGCAGTTTTCAGAATGACATCTTCATTGATTGATTGATTGATTGAGTAATTGATTATTTGATTGTCTGTCCTGCTCTCTCTGCAGTTTAACCCAAAGACATTCAATAACGACATTGCCCTGGTGGAGCTGAGCTCCCCAGTGCTGCTGTCTGAGAGGGTGACCCCTGTCTGCCTGCCCTCTGACATGGAGCCACCCGTGGGCAGCCCCTGCCTGGTGGCCGGCTGGGGATCTCTCTATGAGGGTATGCAGATCCATCAAGGCTTTATTCGCTAGATGTAAACCAAGAGAATGCCAATAACAGCACTGAGAGCAGAGTAATAAATGTGGATTTTATTAGATTACAATGGTGACAATAAATGTGAGTGAAAATGAGTTTCTCTCTTCTCTCTTTTATCCCATTATTTTATCTCTCTTCCTTTTTATATCCCTCTGTCTTCCTCTCTCTCTCTTACACACACTTTCTCTCTATCTCTCTGTCTCTCTGTCTGTCTCTCTCTCTCTCTCTGTCTTTTTTCTCTCTCTCTCTCTCTCACTCTGTTCCTGTAGATGGGCCGTCTGCTGATATAGTCATGGAGGCAAAGGTCCCCCTGCTTCCTCAGAGTACTTGTAAGACATCCCTGGGAAAGGAGCTGGTCACCAACACCATGTTCTGTGCCGGCTACCTGTCGGGAGGCATAGACTCCTGCCAGGTGAGAACAGCCACACACACTCAGGGTCACATCCAGTGTGGAGCTAAGATCTAATGTCCCTAATTGCCACATCCAACACCTGCATCTCCTGGCATTTATGTTTCAGATTATTCATTGAATCACAATAATCACGTCCCTATGACATTAGAGTGAAAGTGAGCTACTTTGTGTCATAAATCGGACTTGAAAATACAATAACAATGTAAGTTAAGTTTTGTGTTAACATTCCTGTACATATTATGACAATGTGTTTTTTTTCTTGGTGCAGGGAGACTCTGGAGGTCCCCTGATCTACCAGGACCGAATGTCGGGGCGTTTCCAGCTGTATGGGATCACCTCCTGGGGCGACGGCTGCGGGGAGAAGGGCAAGCCGGGGGTCTACACCCGAGTCACTGCCTTCTCCGACTGGATCCTAGCTGAGATACAGAGTGAGTGTTGAGAACTAGAAAGCAGCGTCATTTTACACTGCATGCATTTGCAAGAAGTATAGTGCCACAAAGTCACAGAGTAACAGAGATATTTTAATACTGGCACCATGTCAGTGTGCACTGTAATGCATGTCTTCATGCTCTGTTGTTCATGTGTGTGTGGTGTGTTTACCTAATCTGTGTTTTGTGTATGCATGTATGCACCTTTTGTGTGTGTGTGCCTATGTGTGTGTGTGTGTGTGTGTGTGTGTGTGCGCGTGCCCTCTTTCAGAGTCCTTTGGCAGCAGGGAGCCCACCTGTCCGGAGCTGCTGAAGACGTCTGAGCTGGCGGAGGAGCAGCAGGGCTCGGAGCTGCACTCCGTGTGCCGCTACTATGCCCTCTCCTGCCCGCCGGGCCTCAGCGCACACGCCTGCAGCCAGCTCGCACACGACAAGTGCCAGAGCCGCTTCAAGAAGTGCCGTAAGTGTCGACTCTGCTCTATTCTATTCTATTATGATGTCTATTCTATTCTATTCTATTCTATTCTGTTCTGTTCTGATCAAGTCCATTATAGTCTGTTCTAGGCTAGTGTATTTTGGATTGCATCATTGAAAATGAATTAGCCATGTGAAGTGATCTTGATTTCTGAAACAGAGGTCTGTGTTTTTGTTATTGTAAAGACAAAAGATGCAATAAAGAATGTAAGGAGCATTGCATTCTGCTCATAACAGAAATACAGAAGCTGGCTGCATAATATGACTTAATCACAAAAACACAAGTTGACTTTTAGTTTGGGACATTTTACACTGTGCCTGTTAATCTGACTTAGCTGTGCTTGTTTTTTGACCATCTCTCTCTTTCTCTCTCTTTCTCTCTCTCTCTCTTTCTCTCTCTCTCTCTCTCTGTCTTTGTTTATCTCTCTCTCTCTCTGTCTCTCTGTCTCTGTCTCTGTCTGTCTCTCTCTCTCTCTCTCCCTCTCTCTCTCTCTCTCTCTATCTATCTCTCTCTCCACACAGAACTCAAGTCCTTCATCCAGACGCTACTGGACCTGCTGCAGCGTGCGGAGGACTACATCAGGGATAAGGTGGACCTGACCTTCTTCACCCAGACACTGCCGCAGCTGGTGGAGCACATCTACAGCTCCACCCACACCATCCGCCAGCGCCGCGAGGCTCCAGCAGGTACAGCTGCTCTCATGCTGAGACACACACACACACATACACACACACACACACACACACACACACACACACACACACACACACACACACACACACACACACTGTCATATTCTACCCCTAAATTCAAGCTTTCAAACTCTGCAAACAGATGATTTATATTAGTAGAGTTTTGTGTAAAAGGGGTATTTTTTTTCTTTTTCTTCAAAAGAACAGGTAGTGGGCACGGTCTCGCCTGCTGATCCAGGATTGCGAGCCCCTCCACTCTTTGGAGCTGTAGGCCCCCTAGTGGAGGACTGGGCTAACTACCTCAGCCACATCGCTGAGGACCTGGAGGCCCAGCCTGAGACACAGGTGACCAAGAGACTGCAGAGGGAGGAGGGCCTCTTCTCACAGGTGAGGCTTGTTAAATTAAATTATTACATTTAGAAGAAAGAGTATGAGGATTGCACACTAAAGGAGCAATGTGATCCCAATATAATTAATTAATAATAAAGCCTTCTCTGATCATACTGTCTGTAGACACTCTTACGCCTACTGTTTTTATGGCAATATGATTAGAGTAATACCTACAATATAGTGGAAAAAGGGCATTGCTGTTTTTATAGTGCATTAATGCTCAAAGCTACACTACCACAATGCCACTTCTCAGTCGATGTACTACCCTGAGCTTTATTCTGATCTATCCTGCTATTTTATGTTTGCATCACTAACAAGTAACATACCGCATAAGGTACTTTATATAATCCAGTAACATGTCTGTTCCTGTAAACAGGGTGCAAAAAATGAAGCATTAAGTTAAATCAGCAGTATCTGCGGTGCTAAATGTCTGCCGAAAATTGTCAAAAAAAGGACACATGGGTTATATGGGTCATATTTGTTTTTGCTGTGATACCTTCAGACCGAGGAAGCTGCTCTTCACCAACTGGATGGGGAATACCGCGCCATGATCTCACTCCTGCGGTCCAGGCTTGACTCCCGAGTCATTCCCACCCTCCCCGAGCTGGACAGGCACTTCTTTGAGGACGACAGCAAAAGCAACCCATCGCTGACATCTCAAGACAGGCCTCCCGTACCCTCCACACCTACAGCTGAGCCACCCCTCCCCCCAACACAGCCCATGTCTGGGAACCTGGAGCAGCCAGCAGAGGGCCTGCCACCCGTCCCATCCCCAACACCCCTGCTGGAGCTGATTACCCGGTTAATGCCCTCCGCTGTGCCCAGAGAGGCTGAGCCCGGGCACCCAGAGGGGCAGCCTGTGGTGGCCCAGCTGCAGCCCAGCAAAGGAGGATCACTGCTGCCCCCTTCTGGTCTTGTTCAGTCACAGCATCAATCAGAAGAGGAGAGACGGAGCTCAGACCCCACAGACCTGAGTACCTCTACCGAGCCGACGAAAGATGCTCCTGCCTCCTCAGTGACAGGTGAGCAGTTTTAAGGACATCTAGAAGGGATGTGGAGATGACTGTTTTATATATCACCACACGTAAACTAAGCCCATGGCTCTTTTTAATTCCACTTATACATGTCAAGAGAGAATAATGGAAAGGATTGCATTTAAAATACAGATGGATTTTTTTTCCCAGAGAGAAACAGCAGAAGAAGAAGAGGTCTATACAGGAGACAAGCACAAGGCGTAAATGACAAAGGTATATACTGTTTTTGTTTTCTGTCTTTTTTAAATCAACCATAATGGTCATCCCAAGCTGTCTTTAAGGTGCCTATAATGAGGTGACAGACTTAAAGTGACAATGGGGTCTCTCTGCTCTGTGTGGGTGTGTGCGTACGTATGCATGTGCGTGTGCATGTGTGCGTGTGTGTGTGTGTGTTTGTGTGTGTGTGTGTGTGTGTGTGTGTGTGTGTGTGTGTGTGTGTGTGTGTGTGTGTGTGTGTGTGTGTGTTGGCAGCATGCCCCGGGGTAGCTGAAACAGTCCAGCACGTCACGGTAACCAAGGAGACGTATGGCTGGGTGCTGGGCATCCCCTCCAAGAATCTCAACATGAATTTTCAGGAGGTAAGGCATTAGGACATCACACAGAAGCACCCATATACATTTAGATAATTTAGGTCTCAGTCACACTGAGATCTACAACAGAGACCTACAACTGACAGAAATACTACCGATAACAGCCTTTCGCCCTAGTTTATAAAGTGCGGCTGACATTGTAGGCCCCATAGGCCATAGGTGGAGATCCCAGCTTCAGAAAGTAAAAACCCTGCCATGTATTCCTTCTGCCTGTGCACCTAAGACCTAGCCTAGTTAATCTAATCATTTGTATGTTCATTAGGATAAACTGGTTCAGAAAGTGGTTGGATCAAATATGTGGAGGGTTTTTTTTTTCTGAAGCTGGGCTTTCCACCACTGCCGTACGCCTACAGTGATATGCCCTGGAATATAGAACAAAACACATAGCACATTAGAGACCAAGGCCTACATGTGCTTTTAGTGTTTGTTTGTCACCAATGTAGCATATGCTTGCATTTGTACTATACATGTATGCCTAGGCACATTAGATGTGTGTAGCTTGACTTGGTTGGTTTGCTTTGCATGCATGGGTGCTCTTATAGATTTATGGTGTGCATTTGTGAATGGGTTTGTGTGTGTGTGTGTGTGTGTGTGTGTGTGTCTTGCTGTAGTACTCTAACCAGTGTCTTTTTTGTTTTGCTATTTTAGGTGCTGGTTGACCTCACCTCTAAGAATGAGCGAGGGCTGTATGAGGCTCGGGTCAGGGCCACAGTGGCTGGACGACCTTTGACCTTTTATAGCCTAGTGGGGCTGGAGAACGAGTCATTCTACCGCAGCATGCCACGAATCATTGCACTGGCCCTCGACGCTCTCAAAACATAGGGACACAGCAATACCTCAAGAGATTCCACAAAATTTGGGACTGTGTGTGTGCTTGGCTTATTTTGGTAGTGCACTCTTCAGTGTACGATGAAGGGAACTTTGATAAAAGCTGGTGGTTGTTTTACACACACACACATACACATACACACACACACACACACAAGCACCTATGAAGAGAGTTAACTTCCTCTGTGGGGAAACAACTTTCAACCAGCCTTTTCACACTTCACAGTAAGACCACTCAGTCTTGGACTCTTGTTGCATCGCATGCTTTGAAGAATGAATGGGTTATTTAATGGTTTGAGAGACAGTATGTTTTTTTTTATTATCCTCATCCCTCTGTGTCTGACAGGAAAGGCACAGTTGGCCTGTCGGTGCGTTCACCATTGTTTTATGGACCTAGGACACCTTTGGCTCAGAATCAGCTGCTCCCATGACAACACCATTGTCTGTGCTGTCAGGTGATTTCTCACATGTGCGTGCATGACCTGTAGAGGCTAGCTGGTGGTGCTCAAGCCTCAAGCCAGGTGTGTTGTCTACTCAGGTGGCGTCAAAAATGTGTGGAGTCGATGGCTGTGTCTGAGACGGACTGAGACCAGATGAGGGCCTGATCAGGGCCGAATCAGGGCCAAATCAGAGCCAGCGTCAGAGCCGGGTCATGGCAGGCCCCATCAGGCTTTGCTGCTGCTGCTCCTGCTGCTGCATGAGAGCCCAGTTGACTGAGAGCCACTGTCACATTTTATTGGTGTGTCCTTCTCACTGACCTAAAAGAATCTGGCCAGGCAGGCTGTGTGACAACGGGGGGCCCAGCAAACATGGTGCTAACTCCACACTATACCCATTTACGGTGAGTGGGAATGGCAATATGCACATTTTCTTATTCTTGGCCAATTGCTGCATGTCCGCCATGCCCTTGCGCCATACAGAATTTTGTGCATATTGTTTTTTAAAGATCAACTTAAAAATCAACAATCAAGAATGGTTATTTTTAATTAAACATTCCCAACAAAACATTATTAATTTGATCATGTAAGAATTGTCTGACTAAACAAGACTGACTGTATGACCACATGGCACTCAGCCATCTTTAAGGAGTTACACAACGTAAAGAAAAAAAAAACACCAAGCACCACCCTGTCCCCGCCTATAGGGACAACTTTATGATGTTTGCAAATGTTTGACGTCACTCCCTGTCCCATCCAGTGATCTTTAGGTCAGTGGCTTTCAAATAGGAGCACACATAAGAAGAAAAAAACACCTCAATGAAGGAGCTATCCCAGATGATGTGTCATGAAAATCTAGTCTTTTTCTACAACCATTATGTGTCATGGGCAGGGGAGGAAATTAACTTTGCAAAATGTGGACCTTCAGCCACTGATAAAGTGGCTGGTGCCAATTTCCATCCCTGGTCATGGTGATCTAGTCTTCTTTCTACAGCTATAATGTCTCATGGAAACAGTCACTGCCTGGAGCTGTGTTGTGTGCAGGGGGGGAAATGTCTTGAATGTAACAGAGCACTACTGTATGCCAGACCTGCTTGCAGTGAGTTGGGGGTCACCAGGCAGTGGCCCAGTCAAACTCCATATGCCTTGACTCGATTAAGTTATTCACAATGCCAATGTTTCAGAAAAGGTTGAACCTCTTGTGAAGCATGCATATTATATGTTTGTTAAGATGTTTCAAATATATATTTATTTGTATAGAGATAAATACTTTGTATTTTTGTAAAAAAAAAAAAGAAATTCAATAAAATTACATCATTCTATTCAGTGTGGGTCTTCTGTATCGCCTCTCAAAATGTAAAAATTGATCTTTTTAGTGTTTGATAGATTTTCACTATAATCAAACAGCTTTACTGAAACATGTAAATTTGGAGCTACATTTGAAGTTAGGGTATACTACAGGTCTGCTTGAGCTTTGTCTGTGTGGTATTGCTGTGTTCATGTAGAAATGGTGTACGTGAATAGATTTATAAAGGTATCCCTAACCACATAATTCAGCCCTCTGACCACCCCAACCTACGTTGCACGTTGTGCATCACTGTTCCCCATGTTTTCAGTGATTATTTTAAAGGTCCACCTGCTGGTCTGAAACAGGGCTTATTCCCTACGGTGATGGCTAATCCTGGAGCTGCTTCACCTATCATCACAACAGTTGTCGTCTGCGACGAGGGGGCTTCAGTCACTTCCCCGCACCCCGCACCCCGCACCCCGTACCCCGCCCCCTCGCCCCACCCTCTCCCATTTCCCAGCCGCCCGTCAACAAACCACGGGCACACTTGGCATAGTTGGCATGGTGCCGCGTGCCGTCCTGTGTCAGGAAGGAATCTATGGCATGAATAAGAATATTGTCATAGAGCGCATTGATACCAAGACTTTATGGGGGCCAGACAGGTATGTTTAGCATCCGACAAGAAATTCAATACTAATAGATGTAGAATGGCTGTTAACGGTGCATTGTATTTACTGGTGAAAGCCACAAACAGTGAAACTTACACATGATAACTTCCTCTCTGTCATTGTCTTCGTCTCTGTCTCTCTCTCTCTCTTTCTCTCTCTCTTTCTGTCTCTTTCGGTCTCTCTCTCACACACACACACACACACACACACACACACACACACACACACACACACACACAGCTTCGGAGCTAGACAGATAGTGACCGGCTGCGCGTTAACACAATATGATAAACCTGACTGTACAAGTTGCCAGGGCACATTATCACTTCTTCCGGTAGTGTTAAGCACATAGCTGTGCATTCCTCCATCTCCCCAACCCTCCCCCTGCTTCCTCCACCCAATCTCCCCCATGGTGAGTGAGTGCCGGCGGGCCGTTATAGATAGAATCAGGGGGGAGACGAATGGCAGGCAGCTGCTGCTGGGCATCGCTCCACAGACGGGCCCCCACCACAGGCACCATCTGTAGGGGCCCAGGGCCAGTCATAGGGCCGGTATGGAGGGAGCATGGGGGCCATGTAACCCAAACCCCCTCAATGGTGGCTCACCCAGACGGGTGGCTGTGTGTGTGAGGGGGTGGTTGGGGGGTGGGTGTCTGTGTGTGTGTGTGTGTGGGGAGGGGGGGGGTGGATGGGGCAGTGAATAGGTGTGTGTGTGGGGGGTGTGTCTGGGGGGTGGGGGGTGGTGGGTGTAGGTCTGTGTGTGTGTGGGGGGGGGGGGGGTGTAGGTCTGTGTGATGGGGGGGGTGTTAGGGCAGCTAGGTGAGAGCGGGAAGTCAGTACAGGAATACATGCTGAAGTCCCTGATGATGACGATGACACTGCTGGGCCTACTGCATCGTGGGTAATGCGTGCTTTATACTCCTTGTTCCCATGCCAACCCCCTTTGTGCCCCCCCCTCCCTCCCACCTATTATTCCCAGCACACCACTCCTACAGTCATGTGTGTGTATGTGTGTGTGGGGGGTGGGGGGGTGAGTGTGTGTATGTGTGTGTGTGTGTGTGTGTGTGTGTGTGTGTGTGCATGTGCCTGCTTTGTTGGTGTGTGTTGTGACAGCTGACTAAGGGCGTGTGAATGGCCTTCCCCCCAAAATAACCTGCCGTTACAGAGCAAAAAATAAAAGACAAAAGCCCCCTCTTTTTCTGAACCAGTGACTGCATGCCAATCCACACACACCCACATACACACACACACACACACACACAAACACACACTTGTCTTCCTCCTTCTTAAATTCTTCTTCTTCTTAATTCATACCTTTGCTTAAGATTTTTTTCTTTCCCTCTCCCTGCTGTCTTTTGTTTATTTCTCTCCTCTTTTTAATCTCTTTGAAACTCACACACACACACACACACATAGACACATACACACACACTTACACACGCACACAAATCAACAACAAGCCCCTCTCTTGGCTCCTTGGACAGGTGCTAATGTACCACAGAGCAGACTGGAAATCGGGGGGTCAGTCGAGGCATTAGTGAAGCTCTGACAGAGATGTGCTCCGGACGCTTCGCTCTCTCACCACTGGCTGTCTGGGCCCTCCTGCTTCTTTTTCCTGTCGGTAAGTGATATTATTAGTAATAAGTATAGTAATAAGAGAGTAATTCGTGTAAAGTGCTTAACAGTAGAGGTTATGCTTCACTAACAGTAGAGTGGAGGCTAGTTTAATTGCTAATCATGTGAGCGTACAGTTCATACTCTGTTCCACAGTAATGGTTATTCTGCTTGTCTGTATGGCTTCATCTGTCCAGACTATAAGACTAAACATTCATACCCTTATCACAGGCAGCATAAGATGTGGTGATGTTTGTTTGTTCTTTGGTAATAAAAGTGATTGAGATGTGTACATTTGATATGTATTGAATATGTATGGTTCTGTCCTTCTCACACTTGTAGTTTTGTACAGATTATAGCTGGTAATCTGAAATATGGCTTTTATTTATTTCACAGAAATTATAATATGTTATATAATTCTTCTCATGCATAATAGTTTGTCTGTGTGGCTTGATGACATAGGTTGGTCTTCATGTAAAACTTTATGTTTTGTAATGCAACTGGCTGGTCCTATTGTATATGTTGATATCTTATTTAGTATAGTATGGTCCTACAAGAAAAATAACACCAAAGATCTTTTTCTTCAACACTGTCTGGTAATACTTAACAACACAGAACACAGAGCAGTGTAGCAGTGCAGAATACTGATGTGGAACATAGGTCATGGATAGTAAATCAGTAGTAAATCAGGCAAACATAACAGGGATATATCCGGGCCATTATAAACATATGACACAATGCCAGCGATTACAAGTGTGTGTTTGTGTGTGTGCGTGTGTGTGTGTGTGTGTGTGTGTATGTGTGTGTGTGTGTGTGTGTGTGTGTGTGTGGGTGTGTGTGTGGGTGTGTATGGGTGTGTGTGTCAGTCTAATCCAAGGTATTAAGGGGCCTGATGGTATGGTATGGGGGTAGAAACTGTTTTGTAGCCTGGCAGTGAGGGCCTGGATGCTTCGATGCCTTTTGGTAGTTGGCAGGAGGGAGAAGAGTGAATGTGAAGGATGTGTTGTGTAGGCCAAATGAGTGACGCTTGGGACACACTCCTGAAGTGCTGCTGTTGCCGATAAATTCAGTAGCTCAGAATGACAAAGCTCAGGGACTCGTACATGAAAGTAAAGTTTAAGCTGTATTTCATATCAATGTCCCATAGGTAACTATAACAATCATTAAGGCTAATTTAACGAACAGTGTGTGTAGATATAATGCAGTAGGAATGCCTTTGCAATATGTGTGCGTGTGTGCGTGTGTGTGTGTGTGTGTGTGTGTGTGTGTGTGTGTGTGTGTGTGTGTGTGTGTGTGTGTGTGTGTGTGTATATAATATATATATATATATATATGTGTGTACATGAGTGTGTACGTGTCTGTATAATAATGTCTTTGTTCCCTATGCAACATTAGGGGTCGTCAGTGCCAATCTGGAGGGGGCTCTGTACAGGGACCTGATGAAAGGCTACAGCAGGAACATCCGACCTGCAGAAAGACATGAAGACATCACTGATGTCAAACTCAAGATGACTCTCACCAATCTCATCTCTTTGGTACTGCACAGTAGTGTGTGGGTGTTTGTGTGCATATGCATGCATACAGGTGTGTGTGTGTGTGTGTGTGTGTGTGTGTGTGTGTGTGTGTGTGTGTGTGTGTGTGTGTGTGTGTGTGATGAGAGAACCTGATGGTTTTTACTGTATGAACATACAAGAGCAGACAAGTGATACTGCTGCCCTTTGCCACTATCTAACAGTCAGTTAAATCTGTGATCCTGATCTGTTAAAAGAGAAACTAGATATGCACTTTGCCAGAATCTGTTGAGTGAGTTTGCCAATCCAATCTAGCTGAGACAATTATTTTTTGTTTGTCTACAGAATGAAAAAGAGGAAGAACTTACAACAAGTGTCTGGATTGAGATGGTAAACCGATTGAATTTGAATTGTAATTTGAATTGTAATTACACAAAGAAGTGGGTAATCCAGATTCAGAGAGTGAAACTCCACACCTCTTATTTGTTTCAACCATTTCCAACACCATTAGATTATGTAATTGACACAACTACTCAGCCAGGGTAGGTAAGATAATCAATGTAATCAGCTGTATTAGCATGCAGATAGAACCAATCCATGATATCCAGGAGGATATACTTTTACTACATGACAGGACATACTCCTAAACCAGGATTACCCACCTCTGATTAAACATGCATGAGAAACCACCAGGATTACACAGGAACTTTCCAATTACCACTGAGGTAATTACTCAAACAACATCAGCATATGAGAACAACACTTGGTGTTAGACCGATCCTCGGAGTTGATTGCCACTGAAAGTGTTTTATTTCATTGGTCAGCATTGGTGTGACTATCGGCTGAGGTGGGACAACAAGCCACAGTATAAGGTATACCAGAACATCACGCGCATGCGCATCCCTTCCAAACTCATCTGGCTCCCTGACATCGGCCTGGAGAACAAGTGAGTGTTCCGCTGTCATGGTGTTGTTACAGTCCTTCATGTACTGTACTTTAAATGTTCCAATTTCAACAACTGGATGTTGTATATACATAATTATATAATCATTTGTTATAGTATTTAGACTGCGAGACACGCCACAATGACCTTTCTAATCTGTTTTTTTTTCTTGATTTCGATCGATTGTCATTCAATATCCATATTCTAAATCTCAATTAAAAACACCATGAATTCCTAATAAAAAAACTGTATCACCTACTTCATTCTGAAGCATTCTGTCTCATCTTCAGTGCCCTTCCCCCTAATGCACTCATGTGTGCCCTGTGCTCTGTAGTGTTGATGGCAAATTTGAGGTGGCTGTGTATGTCAACGCCCTGATCGACCCAGATGGCTGTGTCACCTGGATCCCTCCTGCAATCTACAGGAGCTCCTGCCCAATCCGGGTCAACTACTTCCCCTTTGACTGGCAGAACTGCACCATGGTGTTCAGGTATAAATGTCTCTAATTTACCTGCCATGTAAACTATAACGAATGTAAATACTGGCACTGATGTAAACACACATCAACAGTACTATTTTTTATAAATGGTTAATGTTATACGCAGGGACGGATTAAGAAATTGCGTGCCCCTGGACAGAAAACTGTCTACTACCACCCCAGCTCCCCTGCCTGTCCACCCGTCTGTCTGTCCATTCAGCCATTTTTAACCTGTGTAGTTAGGAAGCTCATTTTTTAACGCTACCCTATGCTCCCCTAATTTGACCTGGACCCTAGGGGATTACAATGTGTGTGTGGGTTAGGGGTGGAATTTGGCCTGGGCCCAGTAGGCCTGTTCATCATTCCACCCCTGGTCATATATGAACAAGGACCTTTACACTTCACTGTGCAAAACCTTTGCTGCTCCTAGGTCCCAGACTTACAGTGCAAATGAGATCAATCTGCTTCTCATGCCTGAAGATAATGTCACTGTGGAGTGGGTGGAAATCGACCCTCAGGCATTCACAGGTAAACAGCTCGACACCACATCTAGGAAATGGGGTTCTGTGAATGGGAGGGCTGAATGGAATGTTCTCCACCAATGTCTACCAGTGCTGATCACCCATAACTCCCAATAACCTGTTACCCACCCAGCTATCCCCTTACACCCCCCACCCCGACTCCCATGCACACACACACACACACACATACACACACACACACACACACACACACACACACACACACACACACACACACACACACACACACACACACACACACACACACACACATACAGTGCTTTACACCTTTCATAACTGATATTTCATGCCATCTCAGCACCCGTAACTGAATGTGAACTCTCTTGACTGTGTGGCTAGAGAATGGTGAGTGGGTGATCAAGCACCGACCAGCAAAAAAGCTCTTGAATGAGCGCACCAGCCGAGACGAGCTGGACTACCAGGAGCTGGTCTTCTTCCTGGTCATCCAGAGGAAACCTCTCTTCTACATCATCAACATCATTGTGCCCTGTGTGCTGTTCTCTTCCCTGGGCTTGCTTGTCTACTTCCTGCCAGCCAAAGGTACAAAGAACAGTAATAATGTTTCTTATTTTTAAGTCCTTTTTCCATTTTTTTTTCACTGTGGACTTATAGCTCTGATTGTGGTGCATGGTGAAGTCTATGTTAGTAATTTATTAGCATAGGTTGTGGTGAGCCAAATTTTAACATTATGATATGATGGCCATGTGTTACAGTGTAAGGGTGCAACAATATGAAATATGTCATACTAATTGTTCCTTAGCTGTATAGGTGATTGTGCTTTGTTAGTGGTTTCACTCCTCAATTTTTTTTGTTGATCATCTGTAAGTGCTCCTTGCCCAGACATCAGCCTAATTCTTGCTTTGTTAATTGTTTTGTTTAGCTGGAGGGCAGAAGTGCACCATGTCCATCGCCATCCTCCTGGCACAGACCGTCTTCCTCTTTCTCATTGCTAAGAAAGTTCCAGAAACATCCCAAGCAGTGCCTCTCATCGGAAAGTGAGACCATCGAAAGATTTCAGTGAATGTCAAAAACAGCTTATTATAAAACCAACTGTAGATTGTGAATGTGCAGTACAAACAGATTCCATTATTCTACAAGCATTTTAGACAAGCACCATTCTGTTGTCTGAGCACTGAAAATGTGTATTCTTTGGAAGTCTTAACTAAAGTTTTAGACTGCACACTCTTCAACAGCTAATAGGTATCTGTTGTGCCCATAACAGAAATAATGACCCAAACCTATGGCTCTTATTCCCCTTTAGGTATCTGATGTTTGTGATGGTGGTCACCACCATTGTGGTAATGAATGCTGTGGTTGTGCTCAATGTCTCGCTGAGGACCCCCAACACACACAGCATGACCGACAGAGTCAGATGGGTATACCAACATCTGTTAATATACTGGAAGAATTAACACAGTTATGCCCACTTAAAAACTGTTTTTGTACTTACAGGAAATCTTTTGTTTCCTTACAAAATGACAGTATTACAAGAATAAAGATAAAAGATAAAAACTGTTTTAGAGTAGGCTACAATTAGAATCAGGAATGCTAAGCTTATCTGTACTGTATGAAAACACCCAAACTGTCATCGCAGTGATGTCTAATTTGCTTCTGTACCCCCTCAATGTGCACAGGTGCTTCTGAACTTCCTGCCTCGGGTGATGCGGATGCACATGCAGCCCTGGGCCCCCAAAGATGGCTGCAGCAATGGCGGCAGCGGAGAGAATGGATACGTCCGGCGACGTCGTAGCTCGGTCGGCCTGATCGCCAAGGCGGATGAGTACATGCTGCGGACGGCACGTTCAGAACTCATGTTCACCAGGCTCAAGAAAAGAGATGGCCTGATGGCCATAGCATTGCAGAAGATCCGTGAGTATATGCGTGTGAGTGTGTGTGTGTTTGTGTGTGTGTGTGTGTGTGTGTGTGTGTGTGTGTGTGTGTGTGTGTTTGTGTTTGTGTTTGTCTGTGTGTGTGTGTGTGTGTGTGTGTGTGTGTGTGTGTGTGTGTGTGTGTGTGTATGTGTGTGTGTGTGTGTGTGCACATTCTAAACTTTTGACACTGTTGAATTCATATTTTAAGTGGTAAAGCATCTCCTGCACACACATTCGGTACCGTAAGCTTCATTTCTCAACACCTCTCGAGGCCCAGAATGACAAATCCATGTCCACTCCAACACTGACTTCATCATGGCCTCGTAACGTTCCCCGGTGGGGTTAAATATTTGCTGCGTGTTGACCTCTGACCCCCAGAGAATGGGCTGGAGGAGGGGACGGCACAGGAGATCGGGGCGAGCTTGGCCAAGGCCTCGGCAGAAGTCCAGGAGTGTGTAGCAGCCTGCAAACACATCACAGAGAGCGCTAGGCAACAGAGCGACTTCCAGAACGTAAGTGATGGATGCAGAACACACATTCTCATAATGGCGGCCTGTCACAGTAGATAGATCACCTCAACCGGTCACCAGGAAAATGATTGCATAGCATTTTCACAGCATAACACAGAATACCACAGTGTACAAAAATGACCATATATTACTATATATTAGTAATATATGACTATATATTAAGATTTAAGAGGCTATATTATTTTGTTTTGGGGGAGAGGGGATTTTGAGTTATTTTAATTGATTTCCCACATAGGAGAACGAGGAGTGGTTCCTGGCTGCTCGAGTGATTGACAGGGTGTGCTTCTTCGCCATGGCGATGCTCTTCATCCTCGGCACGATCGGCATCTTCCTCATGGGTCACTTCAACCGCGCCCCCCCCACCCCCTTTCCTGGGGATCCAAAGAAGTACCTGCCCGAATAGGCGGGGCGCTGAACATGCTCAAATGATGGACGGTTTTACTTACCTACACACCTGCTGACTCACCTGCCCCCTTGGGAAAGTTGTGATACGTGTTTGTTTGGGGCTTGTGAGTAAACAGGAGGAGAGTGGGGGGCACAGCAGCCCTCTTTAGAACTGAAAACTGCCTCGCTGGAGGGAAGTCTGACCAGGCTCTCACAGTAGAAGCTCATGTTTGGATATACACATAATGAGTGACAGAATCCAACCCACAGGCAGGCATTCAAGAATTAGGAGAGAGAATAAGTGCCAAAAACATACTTTGCAATGTATCATATGTATGATATACATATGATATACTGTATGATATACTGTATATATATACCTTTCTATACCTCAGAAAGAGGTCTGTCCGGCGACCTCTCAGCAGCAGCTCATTCGGTGGGTGAGCTTAAAGAGATCCTAATAGACTGCTAAGACTTAAATAAATAAACTGTGTGATGTACTGTGTGTATGAAACTGTGTGCAATACCTCAGTGGCTGATGCTGTGCTGATGCTGTACAAAAGCAAATGACTTGACACATTTTTTACAGGGTTTTTGTGGCACATACTGTAATTCACAAGTAATTTTGAGTTCATCTTGATTGTTTTGTACAAAATGAGTACACATGGACTTAAAATGTTGTTTTCAAATGATCTTCCTCTTTGTATTTTACTTTTCAATAAAGGTTGAAATATTGATCCAATTAGGCCTAACACATGGTCAATATTATTTAAGATATCTGCTTGACTTATTAGAAATTAACTTGTATTGTACATCATGCATGAACTTTACTGTGCAGTGTACAGTGACATCCTCCTAGAAATGCCACTATAACTAATGGGTCAAAAGCTGTGGTGTATTTCAGCAAAGGATCTTTGGGTGCAACAGGTACACAGAGGGCAGGTCCTAAACAACTCCACTCGTTCACTCTATAGTGCAGTGTATGGTGTGTCAGTTACCAATCCATTGCCTGATAAATTACCTTATGGTGTACTATATAGTACACCAAAAAAAACATGAAAATAACATTTCGGTTTGTGTTCCACACAGTTCCCTCTGGCTTAACAAATTTCTCATCCTGGCACAGTACAGCAGTGAACTACGTCACTGATGGGTCACAGTTGGTGAATGTCATACATATCAAAGGAGGGCTTTACGGTACACTAGGCTTCTCCTCAGCCAATCACATCTATTTATGGCAGAGCCCTTTTGTGGCCCTAAATTGAACCAACACTTCCAGTAACTAGGATGCTCCCCACCCCCTTATGATCTCATCTCTGTTGGGGGTAGGAATGAGCTTTGGGGGGGTCAAGGGAGAGATTAAGGGTTGGGCTACTCTGTTGTCCCCCCTCCCATCCAAACGTACACACACACACTCAGAGATCCTCTCTCCTTCAAGAAGGCTCTCAATTACATGGGTGAGTGGGACCTTTCTGGGGCAACAATGGGCAGATCCGGCTGGTTGGGATGGAAACGAAAGGGATGACACTGAGCCAGTGAGTCAGTGTGTGTGTGTGTGTGTGTGTGTGTGTGTGTGTGTGTGTGTGTGTGTGTGTGTGTGTGCCTGTGTCTGTGTCTCTGTGTGTGTCTGTGTGTGTGTGTGTACTTGTGCGGGGGTGTGTTTGGAGGTTTGCTCTATGTTATCCCCCCTCCAAGCCACACACCCACACATACACACACACACACACACACACACACACACACACACACAAACACACATACACACATACACAGACACACACACACACACACACACACACACACACACACACACACACACCGCCTTTACAAGAGACTCTGTGGGCCCTGCCCTCCCGACTGACAAAGGCCCAGAGGACAGCTCAGTAAATCTTCCCTGCACCCTCGCCACAGAGCCGTAGAGTTTGCCCACTCCTGGATATATCTCTTGACATTCGAACGCAACAAGTCAACTAAAATGGTGAGTACTGTGATGACAACGCATCGACATCTTAACCTAATGTGTCTGTGGTGGTACCATTTTTTTGTTGAAAAAGGGCAGCTTTGATATGTAGTGATGACTGTTTTTAATGTGCAAGGTCAGAGAGGTATAACGATGGTCAAACATGGCAGACGGGTGGCACAAAAAGTATTGGTCGTTCTCCGAAACGACGCTGGAAATGTGTCCGAAGCTCCAGTGGAGCCCAACTGGAAGAAAAACAACACCATCAATCACGCTGTACAATTAGCACATTTACTCCCGCTCAATGAAGCCCGGGTCATTTATTAACGTGGATTGTTCGCTTTTATTTCGGCTGCTGTTGCAAGGCTGATTCCCGGGTTGATGTGTCGTAATACGCTTCTTTCTTGTGATGGGCATCAGTGGGAGGCAATTTGGAGGGGGAAAAAAGAGACATTTAATGATAGTGGTTTGCTTCAGTTGCCAGAAAGTGAGACTGGGGTGGGGGGGGGGCTTTCCCTGGGGGGGCAGGATTGTCCAATTTGACCTGAACAGATCAAAAGATCCCACTGCATCCTGTTCAGTATCAGAGCAAACTTCTTGCCCCTATATACATTATCTCTGGTTGCCTTTGGTATGTATTACGGCACTACACTTACGATGGTTATTTCAATGTTTAATGGCTGTATTTCTCTGTTGCCTGTGCCTGTAATTCCCTGTGTCCTATACGCTTATCTACCACTGCTTTAAGTAAACATCTATGCAATACTCCTCGCTGCCAAGGTTAATGGTGCAACCTCATGGACAATAGAAACATGGGAAAAGGGAATTGCCAGACTACAGAGTCTTTTGTTGAGAAGGAACTACATGGAGCCCAGCCACTGATTGAAGTCAGTGTGTGCTGTGTTGATATTGGTTTTGTAACTCATGTGGGCATTCGTGGGATGGGGGAGGGGTGAAGTGGCTTGCTTGGGATGGGGACTGCTGCTTTGCATGCATTGTTGGAATATACGAATCAAAATACATCAACACAGCAGTACAAAACAATTGTTTCCTTACTTAGAACAGTCAGATGTTCTGCAAATATATTAGGAAAGGGGGTGGGGTGCAGACAGCTATGCAAAGCAGGGAAAGAGATTTGCAGATGTGTGGCTCAGGAGCAGGACTGAGAACCCATCAACATGCATCTTCTAAACAGTCTCCTATTATTACACAATTATTATTGTATTATCACCTTTTAGAAGCAAATGTAAATTCCCATTCTGAATCACAGTTTCATCTCTTTTTCCCCTCTCTTTCTCTCTCTCTTTCTTTCTCTATGTTCCTCTTTCTCTCTCTGTCTCTGTCTCTCTCTCTCTCTCTCTGTCTCTCTCTCTGTCTCTCTGTCTCTCTCTGTGTCTCTCTCTCTCTCTTTCACTCACTCTCTCTCTCTGTATTTCTCCTCCCCCCATAGTGATGTTGCTGTGTCCACCTCCTACTCTGAACCTGTAGTTGACCATGTCAGCCGTGACAGACCAACCCCACGCATTCAGGGGGCTGGAGAGGGAGAAGCACATCCGCATGGTGTACCGGGCCTTCCACAGGTGCTGGGGGGCCCGTGCAGACCTCCGGGCCTCCACGGCCTCCCTCTGCCCAGATCGGGGAGCCCTTCCTGGGCCAGCGGAGCCCGGCAGCCAGGCAGTGGTGCTCCACCAGGGAGAGCAGGGACCCAGCGGGGTGGCCAGGCACAGGGAAGGGGCTCTGGGGATAGAGATGGACGTGATGGAGCAGAAGGACTGCTGGCTGGAGCCAAGTGCAGCCAGGGGCCTCACTGTTCTCAGTACAGTCAGTAAACTGCACGTCACAACCAAACCAGAGCTGAGAGGTGAGAGGATTACTGTGATGCTGTGAACTGGAAAGACACAGATGAGCTCGGGGGGACAAGTATTTGGCACACATCTGTTAAGGTGATGATACATGGAGCAACTCTTTTAAAGCAAAATTGCTGCGCTACAATATGATAGACTCCTAATGTTCTAATTGAATGTTTGTGACAAATTGCTGATAAAATTGAAGTAAACCTAACCCCAACCCTAATCCTAAGTCTGATCCTGAAAGAAACACAAATCTTGTTGCCTAATATTAGTTGAAAAGTGTCCAATACAGAACCATAGAAAGATGACTCTGGTCAAAACAACACCCAATAGTAATATTGCAATGATCAAAATGTTGCCATCACCTTAACAGCTGAAAAGGGGACAATTTTTAGTTGATTATATCTAAGTACTATTTGTTGAAAGTCTGTCAACTACAATGCATAGTTAAAGTTTGACTTAGATTACAATGATATTCAATGAATTTCAATGAATCATTGGTATAACCTTTAGCCGGGCTATGCAAGTAAAGCATTACTGAAGTGCTGAATTGAGGGACAGAATATTGGTCCACCACTTGAGAGACAGTTAATCTGAGGGGGAAAATGGTGTACTCATTTTATCTGTTGCAATTGTTGCTTACAGGACCCCAGCTAATCAAAGTATTGGTTGAATCAAAGTATTGGATTTACAAGTAACTGTTGTCTTAAGGAGACACCACTGGGCTGATACAGTAACACTGGAGGGACAGAAATATGGGTTTAATTTTATCTGTCCCTCTTGGCATTTACTGTCCATTCCTAACAGAGTCAATGTTTGCCAGGTCCACAGTGTGTTCCTCGAAGAATCTACAATATTGCCAATGACAACAAAGATCAAGTCCTTGTGGTAGTAGAAGGTAAACAAGTTCTCTCATTTTCAGTGGACATAAGAACTATGTTGGGTTTATTCTCACACTCACACACACACACACACACACACACACACACACACACACACAGGGCACAGCATAAAATATGACTAAGTCATTTACTTAGTGTAAGTGTCATAAAGGTAGTTGGCCAGTAGGTAGGCTAGTTGGCAAACACTTTTTCCCATAGTGACAAGGATTTTCAGTATTGGTAGTCACTCTAGGGTCAAGAGCTTAGCCGACTGTAATGCTTAAGGTCTTTTCATGTGCTTTTTATCATTTCTCTCAGTGGTAACAACTCAGCAATTTCCACTGGTCCTCATACATCTGTTGTATTACCATTATGCGTCATATCTCCCTATACCATCTACTTCCTGTCTCCCCCAGAGAGTTCCTGTGTGTGTCTGCAGTGCTGTGGTCCAGCACGCTCCTGCTCCCTGCAGGGCTTTGACTGCCATGCCCAGCAGGTGTTCCACTTCGAGAGGCCCCTGCGGGCTGACATGTGCTGCCTAGGCTGCTGCCTGATGGAAATGAGGGCCTACTCTGCAGACAAGCAGCTGATGGGCACCGTACATCAGAGGTAGGATGTGTCATGACACATACACTCTACAAAATAATAAAATAATGGTTCTTCAGAGCGATGCCATAGAAGAACTTTTTTCAGTGCTTCAAAGAAGCGTTGAGGCAATAGTTCTTTAAACAACCATTTGACAACATACTGTAACATAGCCCATTATGATCTGAGGCTCTGAAGAACCATTTCCAATGTGAAGCACATTTTACATACAAGCTAAAAAATAAAGATGCTTAAGTGGTTCTTTAACCATCTCTGGATGTATTCCATGGAGAGTGAAAATTCTGGCATCAAAGAACCAGTACTGGCTGTATTATTTTTTGGGGGGTTTACACTGGCTCTGAAAAGAAAAGAGACAGCACTTGCAGGCATTACATTTCTTTACACTGAACTGATGCCTTTATCCAATGTGACAGACAAGTAATGAGTAACACTTAAGCTGCGGTATACCATAAGAGGAGAGTAAGCTCTAAGTACTAAGCTCTTACAATAATGCAAGCATGGAGGGGCAGAGTGGAGAATTCCTAACAAAACTAATATAACGTTCCTAACAAAACTAATATAACTTCCTAACAAAACTAATATAACTAACAAACACTAATCTAAACTCTCTCTCTCTCTCTATCCCTATGCAGAAGTACATATGTCTGTTGTGTCTCTACTCTGTGTCTATACTCTGTGTCCTCCTCTATTGCTTATGTCCTCCTTGTTGTAAGTCGCTTTGGATAAAAGCGTCTGCCAAATGCAATGTAATGTAATGGAATGGAATGAGAATTGTGTTATTAGCACGAGCATCGTCACGAGCATTGACCATTGTCTATGCCATCCGCTCCTAGTGCCCGCAGTACAATATGTGCGGCTGTGTCTACAGTTAGGGTCATTTGAGGTCTAAGGCCTCAGTTATCCCTCTCTCCCAAAACACACACACACACACACACACACACACACACACACACACACACACACTCGCACACACACACACACACACACACACACACACACACACACACACACACACACACACACTCGCACGCACGTGCATACGCACACATACCCTCTTTCACGACCGCCTTCCCATCCTGCCTTCTAGGTGTTACGTCAGACTGTGCACTCCAGTGATTCTCCCTTTTTAAAAAACACTTGTTTGGTCGGCACCCCTCTCGCTCCTCTGACACGGGGTCAGATAAGGTCCCCTTTGTGCTCCCACGGTGCGCTGGTGGGTGGCAGACCGTTCCCCTCTGAATGAAAGCAGCCTGCCTGGCTGCCGGGCTGGGCCCATAATTAAATGCTCGGACGTCATGTTTACAGAAACACAAATGCCACCACAAGTGTGACTGGTTGATTAGATTCAGTTAAGCAGCACAGTGACCTTGGCCCCCAGAGCTTCGACCTCGAATGGCTGATCTGCTGTCTTTACAATCAATCCGTGTAGTCTTTATTTTAATGGGACTAGTGTTACTGTCACTACAACAGTCCAAAAACTGTGACATTCAGTTACTCTTGAATATAATATTAAACTATTAACATGCTTGGCTTTTCTTCAGCTACCTGGCAATTAACAATGAACTGCTACCATTAACATAACCCTGAATTTTAAAACTATTTGTATTTTTCATTTAACATCAACAAAAAAACCAGATGAAATCATAGCAGTTGTTTTGTTTGCTGCGATAAACCTGGAGCTGCTCTCTCTCATTCATACCCATTTCAGATGGAGCATGTTCACGCCATACTTTGAGGTCTGTGACTCCGAGGGAAGCCTGGCCGTGAGGATACAGGGCCCCTGCTGTCCATTGCGATGCCTCTCCAACCAGGAGTTTCAGGTCTCAGATAGATAGGCCATCTCACAGCTCAGCTCACCAATGCCTTGTTAGAAGTGTTTACAATCGCCCAGTAGTGTGGTAACATCTACATTGCATTTAATTTTTAGTTAAGATGTATGATCAAATTCTTTAAAGCCATACTAAAATACCTTCTGTTGTACACTGCTGGTCTGTTGACTTTACCTCTGTCATTAATTCAGTTGTACAGAGCTCTCCATCGGCTCTCTATTGTATTTAAGCTAGTTAAATGTTTGATTTGTTCAAGACTGTTATTCTTAAGGGCTGTGTCGTTTTAGGTGGTGTCTACACTTGGCGAGACTATAGGGAGCATATGGAAAAAATGGCCTGGCTTTAATGAAGAACGTAACATGGACCATGAATATTTTGGATTAGATGGTGAGTTTTCTTGTCTAATTGTATCATCCATACTGTATCATCTGTCTTTGAGCAATTTTCAACCACCACCTGCTATTTAAAAATTATTTTCACATATTGAGCACCCATTTTTTCCCGCTGCTACCACATAATGTACTCAGTGTAATGAGTCATTGTGCTGGTGTGCAGTCAGAGTTTGTCACATGTTAACCACCAGCTCTGTTCATGCACTGCAGTACCACGGGACATGCCTCTGAACACCAAAGTACTCCTGCTTGCTGCCTCTTTTCTCCTCGTAAGTGACCACTGTACACATTTTAACGCCCCTGAAACTAACCCAGAGTAAATTCATTTATCATGTTTACTCATTGAATGTATATTGCACTGTGTAGTATGTCGGCACAAATAACTGTTGCACTATGTACTGCACTATATAGCTAATGAGTGACCTTTTTACATAAAGCCCATCTGTGGTGACAGTTTGGTACAAAAGTATACCCTACCACAACATTAAGTGGCTTTGGAGAGATATATTGTTATTAAGAAATGCTGTAAGGTGTTGTTCTTCACTCATAGGTTGTTACTGACAAGGGTGTCAGCTAACTGCAGTCCACTATAAGTGAATTAAAAAAGAATGTAACATAGTTTCCACTATTTTGACAGTTAATTTTGTTGGTATATTAACTTATTAAAAAGTGTAGCCTTTGATAAGTTTCACTAAAGGCTTTGGTTTATTCCTGTGTAAATAATCTTTTTTTTTCTTTGTTTGAGTTGACTGTAGAATGCTTGTTGAATGTTTCTCCAATTTTCCCTCTCTGTAGAACTACATGTTCTTTGAAATGAGCTGAAGATAATGAAGGATGCACTGGCATGAGCTCCTAAGGATCTTTACCAGGAGATGCGAACCATGATGATGACGATGATGCTGAGTACAACAGTGGGACATTGGTCTGTGACACACATGATGGATGAGGTGGCCGACTGTGGTACTGTTTTAACTATGGATACTGCCGTGCATAATCAGTGGAACAACTAAGTCGCATGTCTGGCAATTACCACTAAACGTTTCTTATTGCTGTATGTAATGTAAAGCTTGCAAAAAACACTGCTTATGCTACACAAACCTTTGACAGACCCATTCATTAAAAATATATATGCCTGTGAATTCCTGAAATATGTGGAAAATATTGTGGTAAATCTGTGGGTTTAATCATTGGGTTGTAACCTGTGCACCATATTATCTATAGAAAAAGGGGGTTTTGAGGAGGCTAAGTGTAAAACAATGTTTCTCCAGCGTGACAACAAGACACAAGTGACTAACATAGTTAGCAGCAGATGCATAATTAACATTTATTGCTATAATCAATGGTAATCAAACAATACCTTTTGTTTTTCGTTTTTGTTTGTTTGTTTATCTTAAACATTACCACCATTTTTTCCAGCACCATCTTCTGAAGTCCAGGCAGTATGTATGTAAATGGGTAAAGAGACAAAATAAGGCGCCCAGGCCCCGGTCCTCCGCTCACTCCACTCCAGCGTTTTGTGTCAAAGAGCTTTCTCTGATTAAGACAAGGGCTCACAGCTGATCCCAGTACAGTGCGTGGGGCCTTCAGAACCAACTGAATGCCAGGGCAGCCAATCACCACTCAGCACCTAGGAAACATGTCCTTTTGCACTTGACCAATCAGCAACCTCGCATTCAACAAAACTGTCACTGTCGACATTCTCCACTTCACCCAAACCAGTCATTGTTCCGCATTGGAATAGCTGTCATTCAAATATCTCCTCAACATTAAGGAATTAAGAGATTTTGTCTGATTTTTTTTTTTGTGTTTTTTAAAGAAAAATAAAAAATTCACACAAAATCTCTGTGAGGATGAGAAGAGAGACAAGAAGGACGGTAGGCTTTGAGGCCAGGCACAGTGCTACAGGCAGCATGGCGGTCCCTCCTACAGAGGCGGTCACCAACAAACACATTAGCTGCTTCCACACATAGCCTCAAACACACACTGAACTCTGCCTGCTTTTTCCGCTCATGGGGTGCTGTACGTGTGAAAATAAACTTCTGGAAAAGTTGTTGTGGATTTAATTCCAAAGGGAAGGGATGTTTGTTTCTTGCCAGAGCCCCAGTAAAAACTCTGGAAATGTTGCAAGGGGACTCGTATGGGGTCAGCACCATTCTCTAAAAAAAAACAAAAAAAAACTCAAGGGTAAGGGATAAGGGATAAATCTATAGATTCTTTCTGTCTTGACAAATATCTGGCCATGTGGGTCAAGTGTGAATGGGCAACTCTGACTGAAAACTCGATTAATTTTTAGTTTAGGTTTGAAAGCAGGTATAAAATTTGGAAATTTAGGTCTGGACTTTTGTCAGTGTTGACTATTCACACCTAGGGTGCAAAGCCAGATTTTTTTGTGAGGGCAGATACATTCTAAACACAGATAAAACAATTCCGCCCGAGTCCTTTTAGGACCCTAGTTTTTTATTTTAAAAAAATCTCAGGAAAGAAAAAAAACTTCAAAAACTTAAAAACCACTCCAAGGTTTCCCTTCACACATACAGATCCTCCTGAAGAAAAGGCTGAGAACTTTCAGGAGTTTAGGCCAAGTCTGAAAGCAGCTATACACACTCACACCTCAACATGGGCCTCACCCTTTTTAACAATGCACAACCTTTGGATTCCAAAAATGTCTGGTCAAAGGGAAGGAATCCACAACGATTCCCCAAAAATGTACATCTTCCAAAATAACGGTTTTAGAAATATAACATTTTTGTACAACAGCTCTAGATCAAACAACTTAAAACACTACAGTTAAAATACTGCACTTTTGTAAAACTTTTTTTTACCTGCAACCCTGTTTTTTTCTTTACATCAAACACATACAGCTGAAGCTGCTCAGTGAAAAGAAAAATCTGAATTCATCAACAGAGGACTGATTTAAATCTTGGTGCATCGACTCCTGTACATCACTTTGTTAGTTGGTCGGTTGGTTGGTTGAATGCTCTGTAGACTCTCAACAGCCTACTTCTAGATCACAGCAATTGTGGCAAGTTTGTCATTATGAGAGCTCCCCCTAGTGGTTCCGAAAGGGAACTGCATGCATCAAGAGCACCCTGTGAGACTTTCCCCATCCTCTCTTTGTTTCCGGCCCGCACGTTCTTGCCCCGTCAACGTCCTGGTTCCTTTTTTTCATTTATGCAGGATTACTGGTCATCTCAGTTTCGCTTGTACGGTAGGTTTTAAGACAGGAACCCTCTCATCAGTAAGCCAGGTATCATCCATGGGAGCACTGCTCTTCGACCAAAAAATAAAATTGAAGAAATCTGTTTCAAAGGAAAAAGATATCCTTAGGCAGGCGTCTGTGTACATAGAAAAACTGAAAACAACTAATTTAACAAAAAAATAAATAAAAATACTGCAAATGTTTTGTGTATTTGTCTGCTCAGATCATACCCTTGGCATAGACTCACTGAAGAAGTATTTAGCGCCCCCCACTGGCATTCACCAGCCCATGGAAATCCTCCCAGGCCCTATCAAGGAAAAAAAACAAACAAAACAAACAAATGCCAGTCAACACATGCAATCCTTGCCATCTACAATACATCTACAATACACAAACAATGGACACAAGGATTCGATAAACAACCTGGTGAGAGCAACCAGGCTCATGTTAGACTACTACATGATGCTAAGCTATTAATTAAAGTTCTGTAGCCTAAGAAACAATTTGAGCTGTTAACTACACTTAGTGTAACTGTGCATACAGCAATTAATGAACAAATGTATCTATTGCTGCACGCATGAGCTCTTACTTGATGCTGTCGGTGTGTGTCTTGTACTCCATAATGGTGTTGGGGGGCAGGTTGAGAACTCGGCGTAAGGTGTCTCTGATGCGTGCGGTGGTGGCCTGGTCGCTGGCCGTCTTGTTCCATATGGATATGATATCCTCCTGCACACATTTATTCACGGATCAGTAAAACGCTGACCATTTAGATCACTGCCTTGTAGAATTGTGTGAAAGACATGGTTATTTTGTTGATTTGCTCCACTGATACCTATATAAACTATGGAAGCATAGGGTTGTTTTTTACTGCCTGTGTTGTGCATGACAACTGCATAACCTGATAGTTGTTTTTTTTCTTTGGGCATCCATGTTGAAAGGCTTGAGGCTAAGTGGGACACACGTTTCAGGTTCTGAAGTCTGATTTTTTTGGCCCGGCCTTTGTTTTTTTTACACATGAAGTGTGTGGTAAGTGGCAACTCAAAGTTGGGAGATATACAGCTGCTGGGTTAGTAGAAATGCCGTCACGCTGCTGTGAAATCAATGCTGGCAGTGTGAGAGACCACACACACAACAAAGCTGCAGCTGTCAGGCAATGCAGCAGCCATGCACGTACACTGCTACAGGGGCACAGTCAGAAATAATAAAATGGGTGGGCGCAGCAAAAAAAAAAGTCAGGTGGGGCCAAGCGCAAAACGCATAGGTTATTTTTATTACTAAAACAGTCAATCAAACTCGTAGAGCCTTCTGATTGGGCGGGCCTGATTGACAAGTGGGTGGGCACAGGCCAACCCCAGCCCACCCATGGCTATGCCTATGCACTGCAGGCAGGGGGACCCAAGGCTTGGAGAACCTGAGGAGTAGCAGTAAGGCTACAGGGACAATTCATCGACTTTTGCTTTTCAAATAAAATGGCAGCACATCAGTTTCATTGTGAGAGGAAAAAATATATGTGCTTCCTGACCTGCAATCTTTTGACAATTCCCTCATAGCATGAATGTCCCAAAGTCAGGGGACTTTTAAATTCGGGACAAAGAAATTAAAATAAATAAATCACTTAGTGCAAGCAGATGAGAAAGAGGAGGATGAATTTGACAGCAATGGGCAAAGAAGACGGGGAAGAGAGAGAGTGATTGGAAAAGGGGTAATCAGGGGCACGCAAATGACTGTGATCCCTCTAAAAGAAAATATATAGTCTAGGTGACAAGTGTCGCTTGACAAAAGACTAAAGTTGTCGACAGATGTTGTAGCGCTACAGACTTTCATAGTTGTAGACGACCAACAAAAACACATTTTAAAATTTAAACACTTTTTCAAACCCATCTGAACAAGATGTATGTGACCAAAACAACACTTGCTGTCCAATCAGAGTAAGCAACAACATCTGTGCTGAATCTTTTTTTTTTAATGTGCACAAGCTCTGCAACACCCTGGCAGACAGAAAGGTTGTCTGTGTTAATGTCAGATTTTGTCAAGTGATGCTTGTCACCCGGACTACTACATGGCCTTAAATTGCCCCACAGCAGTAGCAACAGCAACAGCAGTAGTAGCAACAGCAGCAGTGTGAGGCTGTGGGAAATAAGTCAGCAGGTACCTGGAAGCGCACAGACACCACCGCCCCACAGATCTCCTCTCCGACCATGAACTGCTCCCCCAGCATGGCCAGGATGAGGTTCTCCCAGCAGCGTGACGCCAGGCCCTTGCGCAGACGAATGATCCACTTCCCCCCACTCTTATTGGCATCATCCTACGGCACAGGACCCACATGCACAAACACTCATCACCCCGATCCAGTTTAAAGCCAACCCACACTAGGGTCCACTTTGCATACTACAGTGAAATACATTACAACATTGTTATTGTCAATGTGCACATGTGTACACTACAGAAAACAAGTCCAGTCATAGAAAACCTAGATTTTTTCTACTGCATTAATGCAGCTTTGTAATTTTTAAAATACAGCTCCATGTGTCACATCACTAACAAAATCTACCATTATTGTTTTGTTTTATAGATGAAACTTAAAATATCACAGATGGCTCTAGACACTAAAGGTCAAGATCAATTGCAGTCACACTGAAACATGATGGAGACATTCAGACAAGGTTAAGGTACTGATAGACTATGTCCAATTCATCCGAGTCCCAGAGGTGGTGACAATACAATACATGACAAATGCTGAAGAATCTGCATGTTATTCTGAAAAGAGTTTTAAGTTAACTGTGCTTAGACCACAAACCTCCCACATGGGTTTGATGCCCTCCTTGAAGAGGTGAAAATCACTGTGGCCAGTCAGATCGCCCGGCCTGATCATGTGACTGTAAAATCGCCAGAACTGCTCCACCTGTACATACAAAGAAGCAAAGAATTTTTAAACATCCGGTTTATCTCTTGATTAATCACTATTAATGAGTGAGTACTGTGTGTATGCTGCTTTGTGTAACAGTTACACTGTGCCTAAAGGAAACTGATAGGTAATAGTGTCCATCTGGCAGGGTGTACTCGTTCAACAACTATTTACTTACACACCAATACCTTTTGTTACACTTAGGACTATAGCGTAGTAATCAGAACACACTTTTAAATTAAGAAGTGAATGTTGTTTTTAAGTCTTTATCAATCAGCTGTTGTGCACATCAGTGTTACTATATTCAGAAACAGGAGCGGCCTCGGCGACCCTTTCGGCAAGGCAGGAATTTAGTGCGTACCTAACAAGGTGCAGATGTTCCTCTGGCTTCTCACCAGAATGTAATACGCGGCTCTATGGCACAGTACAACCTGCTTGCTAGCGTGCATGTGCATGTGTGTGCGTGTGTGTGTGTGTGTGTGTGTGTGTGTGTGTGTGTGCTGTCACCGAGGCAAAGCTGCCGATCTGTTTGATGTTCTGCTCATAGCTCTGAGAGCTAGCCGGTCGACCCGGTGTGCGCCGGGAGTACCAGAAGGTGTAGTTGTACTGTAGGGGGTGTTCGCCGGCCCCCGGAACCACCGTCTGCAAATGCACAAAGCACACAGATACTGCTGCTACTGAGACCAGACAACATATCACCCTGCAAGTATCCTAATGCCAGCTGCGTTTTCCCATTAAGTAGGAATGTTTTCAATACCCAACTTGTAGTAAAATACACTGGGCTGACAGAAGCGACACAGTAAGTGCCATGCACCGGGTTAGCCTTCATTAATAATCAGATTTATAGTACATGACAAATACGTACGCAGACTTTTTTCTTGGCAGTGTTTGGATCCTTCTCCTCGTCTTCACTTTTTTCCTTTTCACAGTCTTTCGGTGAGACATTGTCTTGATCATGGTCGCCACTGTCATCATCTTTGAGACTGCAAGGAACAGTTAGGTCCACTATCAGGGGTACACTCGTGAACACTCGGCCTGCCGTGCTACTGTAACAGCATGGTAATCAAACACATTCTTAAAAATACTTCTTCAGTACACGTAGCTAAAACTGGTTAACGTTAATGTACCCCCAGAAGCCACAGCTTTGACTGGGGCTAAAGCTAAATCAAACTTTTGCAACTGCAGTGCTCTGCATGTCATTTTAGTCACCAATCCTGAACAGATCTTTGAAAAGTCTACACTACCTATTTCGATCATTAAGCATTTTCCTGGAGTTCGAGTAACGTCGCGAAAGGGGTATTATGGGGATTTATGTAGCCGGCTTCCACCGCACCTGCCCCTGCCTTTCACACACTTGCAACCCGAGGATCCTGCTAGGGCCTAGAGGCCGTAGCCGCTTCCGCACTTTCGATCCCAACGAATAACACTGTCTCTTAAATAAAACTGCAAATGTTTCGCTGCACACGTCAAGATACGTGAACGACACAACTTACAGAAAAGTAGCCAGCATGACAGGCGCGGATCAGTAACCTCGGCTCCCAATGCATGGAAGTCTATTAGACACACCTCTTTCTTAACACACCCAGTAGTAAAAGAATAATTGCATGCCGTGGATTTTGCCCACACGCCGGGCACCACCACAGCACTCAGAACATGCAAAGTTATTTTTGGTTACTCACGCGTCAAATTTGTTGTTCATTATTTTCTTGGTGGGCGTCTGTCTTCGGGAGTCCGACAACAGCCCCGCGAATGCACCGCCGTCACGCCAGCAGCCACGGATTATTTTATTTATTTATTTTTTGGTCACTGCTATTCGGAAGAATACGTTGCCCATTGACTTCAAGTCATTCCTGAAGATCTGAATTTTTCAACCACTCTTGCTCGTGGTGCTGGCATCCGGTAGACATAATTTTAATTTTAGAATATTAAAATCTGTGGCACAGTTTTAGTAATAACTGTTTAAAACTCACCCCGTCTAAATATTGGCAAATGGCATGCGTTGTATCCCAAACAAGCCCATAATGCACACAAAAAAATTGCAACCATATGCAGTATAAAATAATTTACCTAAGAGTTACCAGTCATACAACCAGCTTTGAAGCCACTGATTGGGTGGTTAATGCACCCATTCATAAGTTACAGGGAGCTGGTGAGAGTAGGCTATTTCTTCTGGCACCCCATTAACCTGCATTCTCTACCTGGCATACCAATAAAATCTTTGTAATAATGTCAGCTATACCCTTATGGCCAGGTTTTCATGAAAATCTGATAAGATTATCTGATAAGATAAAAGCCAAACCATCAAAGATGAAGCATTGAAGCCAAACTGATTATGAGTGATATCAATAAAACTTTGGCGGTCAAGTAAGCACAATCTTCTCCATGACTTCAGATAACAGACCTCTCACACACAACTCGCTCAAAGCTGCCAACAGTGCGTGTGTCTGAGTATAATGTAAGACATACCTCACTTCTGATGAGGGCCCTGACTCTCTCTCTCTCTCTCTTGAGCACATGCTTGCTCATACATGCACAAACATACTCAGAAATGGCCGCATGTGCACGCAACACCACAGTTGTTCTTTTGGCCAGCGCCGCTAAATTTATTGTAAAACCTATGGGTAAAACTGATTAGATGAGAAAATAGAAATTAGTCAATGGACATCGTAATCCCCCGAATAGCAGTGACCAAAAAAGTCAGTGGTTGCTGGCGTGACGGTGGTGCCAATTCCGCAGAAGCAGCAATGTGCTCATGGATTCGCGCACCGTTCTTTGCCGAAGTGCACGCCGTACATATGGTTTGCTAATTTACGCATGTGCAGCTTCATATTACCAAATTTTGGTGCTCATTCCGCTTGAGATCAAAATAGGACACATGGGTACCCAGCTATTTGGGGATTAGGGATATCATATTTAAAAATGATAATAATAGTAATAATAATAATAATAGTAGTAGCAATAATAATTATAATTATAATCTTCTCACAGCTCTTATGAAACATACTTTTTGTGGAATAATATATTTGTTATTTCATTTTAATTAAATGATTAGTAAATATGATTTAAACTAAGCAACGCATGTCTTAGACCCACATGTTCAAGAAAAACATACACACAAGTCTTCAGGATATCATTTACTTGTGAACATCACAGCTTTTAAACACCAAACAGGATGTACCACTCAATAGACTCTCTCTCTCTCTAACACACACACACACACACACACACACACACACACACACACACACACACACACACACACACACACACACACACACAACGTGCTGGTCAGGCCACCATGCATTCATTCATTCGTGGGCCACGGCCTGTCACCCCCAGGACATGAGGCAGCCATGCATGCTTCTTCTGTGGCTGCTGCTGCGTGCCGAGTCAAAAACCAGGGCGGCTACTTCTAAAGCGTAGCCCACGACCCCCCCACCCCACCCCACTCCACTCCACTCCCCCTTGCTCTACACCCTCTGGGTTATCCACTTTTCATCGACTACCAACTTCCTACTTCGGGGCTTCCCCAATGGCGCCGTGCTGCCACTGTACTCTGTCTTGGTTTCCGGCGCTGCATCATCTGGTCACATTCCTGTCAACAGTATGCATCTGGCACATAAAGCCTTGGATGCTCTGTTGGGTGGGGTGCTGTGGGGAGATGGGGGTATGGCGGGCTGATGATGCTCCCCTTTATCCTAAACCTCCCCTCACCACCAAACGAGCCCTCCACCCCACCCCCCGAAAAACTTGTCGTGCTCTCCTCCATGAGAGACATCTTTGTTTGTGAGTGGCGGACGAGCGGCTGTTTGTTTACACCGCGGAGTCGTGTCGTCTCCCATTAGCGAGCGGGCAGCGGACGCGCTGTGATGTTCTAATCGGCTGCTGGAGGCCTGCTGGAGCGTATGGGGCCACGGGGATCTGGGGGAGTCCTGTGGAACAGGGGACGAGGAAAGGGGGGACGGGGTAAGGGGGTGGGGGAGCATTGAGCTGCTTTCATCTGCGTCCAGAGAGATGGATGCACGTCAGAACCGAACCTTGGGCAGCAACAAGCATCAGCAGCTAGCAGCGCATCACTGATATGTGAGAAACCTGTCACAAGAGAAAGAGAGAGAGAGAGAGAGAGGGAGGGAGAGAGAGAGAGAGAGAGAGAGAGAGAGAGAGAGAGAGAGAGAGAAGAAGAGTGAAGGAGAGGGAAAGCGAAAGGAAAGAGGAGTGGGGGAGATGGACAGAAAGATAGAAATAGAGCGGGGGGGCAAGGCAGAGATGGAGGGAGAAATGGGGTGTGTAGAGAGGCAGAGATGGAGGGAGAAATGGGGTGTGTAGAGAGACAGAGATGGAGAGGAGGGTGGGGAGTGAAGAGAGAGAGTAGACAGACAGGGATTAAATCTATAATGATGAAACAAGGACAGAAGGAAAACTAACCAAAATAAGAAGGCAAAAAACAGTATAGGAGCTGCAATCGCCCCTTTGGCGACTAAGTCCTTTTACCCCAATAAAATAACTACTCCTTGGGTGAGTGTGATGATAACAAGATGACTCACCTCCTCTATGGCTCTCCCAAGGTTTTCCTGGCTCTGTACCACTTTCCTGGATAGGGCATACATAAAGCACACACAGACACCAACTGATATGGAGCATAGAGCACTGATACAATTCACTACATAATATACAGTTATAACAGTCCATGAAGCAGATTTAGCCAAGTATAGGTTGGCCATCTTAATAAAGGCTTCTACAGGATAAAGGATTTTTCTTTTTAGTGGTAAAGAAGCTTTTCTCTTAAGTTTCAAACTTTGCTTTTTTTCCCCAACAACAAAGCATCTTCATTACTAATTTGTTCTAAATTCCGAAGGACTTCCCCTTTCTTCTTAATGACCTATCGTTAAGTTGACTACACTTCCTCTGACTCCGAAGGGCATGTATAGCAGAGAATCTAACTCTCATTACAACCACAGGCTTTTATTTTTGAGAAATTAACACTTCCTTCATTTCTATACACAAGGTAAAGGGACCATGCCACACTGTCCAGGTCCTTTTCTACCCAGTTCACACAACTGTGTATTCTGTAAGCCACTGTGAGGCTCACTCACCTGTGTATTCTGCGGGCCACTGTGAGGCTAATGCACCTGTGTATTCTGCGGGCCACTGTGAGGCTAATGCACCTGTGTATTCTGTAAGCCACTGTGAGGCTCACTCACCTGTGTATTCTGCGGGCCACGGTGAGGGTGAAGTGGCCCATGAGGTCGGGTTGGTAGGTGGAGGGGATGATCACATAGGCTCCGCCCCTCAGGCTGCATGCCAGGCTCACTTCCTGTGCGTAGCAGTGAGGTACACAGCTCGCCACCGGCTCCACGTCCAAAGGTGCGTCTGCCTCCCCACAGCCAAGTACCTGATAAACAGCAAACAACCCTCCTGTCATGCCCTTTTGGTTAAAAAATGTATGCTAGTAACTGCCTAATCGTGCAGAGTCCACATACGCTGTACCACATTACTATTTATATATTTTAACAAAACAGTCAATGGTTTTATCTCTCAATCTTTCAATTTTACAAAGAAGAGATTTACGTAAATAAAAGAATGGGAAACATAATCAGAAACTCAGGAAATACTATAACTCATAATAGCATCTTTTTGATGAGACAGGGTGAACAGTACACGGGGTAAATGAACTTGCCTTACCTTATAAATGTGAAAGCCGATTGCCTGACAGGCTGACTCGGGGCAGTTCTGGTGCAGTGTAACCCTGACATTGGTTGCGCCGGGGTCGTAGGTCACAGTGAGAGGGAAGTGGGGGTTCTGCCTGTGGGACGGAAAGTTCCGGCTGCCCCCTGCAGACAGGCCGGGCACCCAGGAGCCCTGAAAGCTGCTGCTCTCCCACTCCCCCTCGGAGCTGGATGCCTGAGCAGACTCTCGGATCTTCACAGCACTGCAGCAACAAAACACACACAGACATATAAACATAAACATAAACACACACAAACACAATGTTTGGAGGCTGTTATTTTAAATGTTTTTTTTTCTTTGTTTTTTGTTTAAATATATATATAAAAAAATTTCACTCTGTAATTGTTAGTCAAAAACATAAATGTAAATACCACATGGGAATGCTCTGCATAATATTTCCCACTAAGCTGACCAACCTGAGGGAGGTGGGGCTGGAGGAGTAGACCCTGACCAGAAAGCCTGACTGCGCCCCCTGCTGGAAGGTGCTGGGAATGAGCAGGTGGAAGCCGGGGCTGAGCTGAGCCTGCATCACCACCTCGCGCTCGTACGCATGGGAATGCGTGCGTGCACATGGCGGCCTGTTTAGGGTCCGCGACAGGTTAAAGTGCTTCTTCTCTATCTGGGGACACCACAGACAAACACAGACAATGTTAAAACAATACTTCTTGACACAGGCATTTGAATGAACCTTTTTTTCATCAAGGAAAAATACCTCTTCATTTCCAGATAGGAATAGCTGTTTACACATCTTCACAACTATAAACCACAAAAAAGAAGACCCTTAGAGACATTTTCTTTTCCTACCTTCCACATGTGAAGGCCAATGGCGTGCTGGTGTCTGCTCTCCTGCCCTCTGTCACCTGTCGGTGTGGTGTACCTGCATTTTGTCCCCTTTACGCCAGGCACGGTCCGCTCCTCCAGGTCATACTGCAGCAGGCACACCAGCACCTCCGCTGGCTCGGCAACCTTCAGCCAGAACTTGGGGTTGGAGCCGTAGCTGCTGCTGTTGCGACAGCCACCAGCCGACTCCCCTTTCACCCAGCGTCCCCTCGCCTGCTGCCTGTGTGTCAGAAGAGCTCCTGTGGGAACAGAGTGGCTCTCGTTAGATCCAATGTACAGTACACCACCAAGGGGACGTAAGGGGACGCCCTGATGCAAAAGACGTCTAAGTGCTGCCTGTGTGCCTTTTTTTTTTTAACAAATATTAAAAAGAAGATTTCTATTTCTAAATTGTGCATTCCAGGTAATATTCATCAAATTGAAGTCTAAAGTAAAAATGACTATAAAACAGAACTGAAATTACAAGGAATGCATTGCATCGTCTAAAAACAATTTATGTAAAATCACTTTAAATACACTTACATACATATAGAAATGTCCTCTCTAATACTGAACAGAGATATAAGATGTCCATCCTGTATCATTAATATGTACAAGTTCTTTATATTGCTATAATATAATAAATTAATAGTCTATGAGGTAAATGTTAAATACCTCTCCTGGTGATAACGGAATAATGATATAATGATTTAATCCATGAATCAATCAATCAATGAATCGAATAATTATTTGATTTATAGGAATCATCCTTCTAAACAATCACTGCTAAATATGAGATAGAGAATTAAGAGAGAGAAAAAAAAGATTGGTGCACCAGTACCAGTATAAATACTTTGTAGATGTCCTTCGCCGCTGATTGGGTAGCCTACTGTGACCTCATCAAATTTCTCCAGGAACTCTTTTTGGTTGACCCAGAATTCTCCAAGCTTGGTACGGCTGAGGAGGAGCCGGGAGTAGGCCGATTCAAGGGTATTCCAGCCAGTACCACTAAAACAACACAGAAAACGTGTCTCAAGCATATCTATTAATATCCTATTGGTTATGATGGTGGTATGTTTGCTAGTGTGAGGAAATGTAGAAACAAACAAACAGAGCTGATAATTTTTATACTAAAGTGATTGTTTTTCTTTAGGTCTATCACTCACTTCTCAGACCAGGCCCCATTCCAGCACCGTCTCCCCCAGGGATTCCTAATTCTAAGCAAACATTCCGTTTCCCCGGAAACAGTCTGCACATCAGTCCACTCCAACACACTCATTGCATGGTATTGCCACTGTTCACTGACACCTGCATAAGAACAATGTGAACAGTGTAGAAGGACAGAGACTTCTTATTAACAAAAGAATATAAACAGGGGAAATTGCTCATGGATTTGCCCAGAATATATGCAACATAGAACAGAAGCGCTTCCTACAAAGAATTTCCTGAGAGGAAGTGAGACACTACTTCCTTGAAGGGGTTTCATCTAAACTTCCAGCGGGGTGAATGGGATCATCAGCCAATTGGCTTTTCCCCAGTAGTCACACAAGCTGGGTACAGTGCATTTAGCACTTGATTGAACTTTCTTAGTCATGTCATAATATCATCCAATATGCTGAAAGACAGCAAAACAATGTTTTCCTGTGTTAAATGTGATGTCTCTTTTGTTTATCTCAAGTGATCCTCTGTCTATTAAACATGTCATTCAAAAAACAAAATGTTGTTTGGTTGGTCTCCCCTACCTGTTTCCCCTCCCATGCCCTTGTGTAAGGAGCAGCTGATAGCACAGCCCTCCCTCACGGTCTCAGACAGCCTCAGCTCCTTCCTCCTCCTGGCAGTGGGTGCATCTCCTTTCTCCTCCTTCACCTCCTCTTCCTCCTCAGCCTCGCCTGAGGGTCGGAGACTCCAGCGCTCCGCCACTCCTCCGCTCAGGTCCACCAGCGCCTCACTCACCTGCCCCGCCCACAGGGCTTCGTAGGAGCCGTGCAGCCTAGACATGACCACGGAGGGACATTAGGGGCCGAACATCAAAGACTAAAGACTATACTGTGGTTCATAAACTCGCAATAAATTAATCGCTCACTAGAATATAGAGGGATATGATTCTGATGAGGTCTGTGTGTGTGGGGTAGGGTTGGGTGGAGGCTCCTGGATTGTTTGTTGTAATGTAACGTAATGTAATGTTTTAATTCAATGTAATGACTTCTTCAGCCTAAGTGTTGAAATACATACCGACAGACACATACCCATTTCAGTACATTGATATCTGAAATCAACAAGATACTGAAATCTTGCTGATTTCAAAAACATACCAAAACAGGGACAAACCTGGGACTGTGCAGGCAAATTCAGAGCAGCTTTAAATGAAATACTCACTTAGCGTAGGCCTTCTCCAACAAGGCAACCCAAAAGGCACTGGGACACAGGCACTGGGAGAAGCACAGCTTGTTGTCGATGCAAGGCAGGCGGTCATCCACCCGGATCTGCACCCACGCACCCCTCTGCCAGAAGCGAAGCAGGAAGCTGCCCGTGTAGCCGCACTCTCCCCACTGCGGCTGGCCCGGGGGCAGCACCTGAGGGCAGGAAGCAGAGCCAGGAGTCAGACCAAAGCCAGGAGTCAGACCAAAGCCAGGAGTCAGACCAAGAAACGCAACAACTGCAGTGTTGCAGACCTGACCCATGAGACAAAAGTTGCAGATTTCAAAATCACAAGGACTAAAGCAAGAAAAGTGTTCTGACTGAACTCCCAACTGTGAACACCCGAACACATGATTTTGCTGCCGCAGTCTTTTTTAAATGTCGTTCTTCATAAATTATGCTAAAACAGAACGTTATTTATGTTACAATTCTTAGTGTATGAGGAAACATAGATATGATTTTATGTGCCTGTTTCATTTACTTTTTCTGATACATAAAATGCCTGGCTACTCTTTTTACTGTCTTGACAGTGTGTCATCTGTTGAGTTGAATTACAACCCAGTCAGTGTTACAGCATGGATGACAATGAAAATGACTAGATGTTTGTATTGTTGTGTCAGTAGTGTTGTCTTCCCCATGTCTTGCATTGCTTTTGAAAATGTAATGAGCGCAATTTGCATTACACTTGTGCCATGCTCTATTTACCCTCAAGCCTTGAGGGTAAACTTTATATATCAGACACCCCCATGCCTCTGGTCTGATGTGTGACAGGGAGTATTGAATGTCAACAATCACCATATTAACAAAATGCAAATCAATAGGCCCTTACGGGAAATATAGCAATGTGTTGGTATATGAGTTTTTTTGGTGCAATTTTCTCAGAAGTAATTCAGGGATATTTTCTCGTACTTACCTGGTCCATCAAGTGCTTGCTCTTCAAAAGCATAGTGCAAGCACATAGCAACCAGCAATCTCCTAGAATGCCTTGTTTGGCGTGAGCCTTGGTTACGTCCAGGGGAAAGAGACGAGGAGACTGACAGATATCCTAAAAAAACAATACAAGCAGCAATCAGTGTCACCCTATCAAACAATGCTGTGTATTCTATGACAACAGTGACCATAAGTATGTATCACTGAAGCTAACATACAGTACTGTGTTCTTTTATCAAAGACTTGTAAACAAATGTCCCCTGCTCACCACCTGTCAGTTACCTGAGGGCGGAGCCAACAGATGTCTCCTTGCAGTTTGAAGATGGGAGTGACATCTGAGGAGACCAGCGAGGAGGCTTTTGCAGGGAAGTCAGGATCCTCAAACAAGTATTCACGTTCTGCCTGGGGCTCCATTAAACTTGTTAACTACTAGATTCAATCTTTTCTCAATCCTCCCTGGTTAGTAGTACTGTTTTTTTTTATATAATTCATCTATCTATCTATCTATCTATCTATCTATCTATCTATCTATCTATCTATCTATCTATCTATCTCCAATTTAACATTTTTCGACTAATGCCACCGGAATCAATCTACATTTTTCAATAAATCCACATTTCAGACAACACAGGCTTGATTTATGATAGACAGTCCGACATATCTGAAGAACGAAGTGCAAAACAATACAGGTAACACTTCATTGCCAGACCATACTGGCAAATGACTAAAGCTTACACTAGTTTAATTCGTTAGACACAAAACCCTGTTACACGAGGTTCGGAGCAACAGTCGGCGTGTGGGCTATCGCAGGAACGTGTACCACAATTCGCAAAACACATAACTTTAAGTTTTAAGATTTTTTTTTCGCAAACCACTGTTATTGAATCGCATCCCCACCTCCCCCTCGGCATCTTCATCTGAGCGAAGTTAACCCCGTTTTCTAACGTTACAAACCACCGCGATACCAATCTAAAGCATGGTTTCAGCTCCTAAATCGGTATTTACATAGCTGAAGTGGTACACATGTGAAATCACTGTGCTCATTTATGCTATCTTGTCCAAATTTGCATGGCAAACCGGGGAACAATAAACTGTCAAGCCTCAGACAGCTACATATCCGACGATGCACCCGCCCTACTTCCGGCCCGGAAAGAAGTCACAGTGACCAACGGAGCTGTCATTCAAAATATATAGAGTTGCCAGATGTAGTCCACAACAACTACCGGACCTGTCAGAATATCTCTGGTTAAAGTAGATTATATCAGATGATTACATCAGCCTGTTTTTCATAGAAATTAAATGTTGAACTACTCAAACAAAGACAGCTTCTGACTGGGTATATTATCCATTGCTTATAAATGATAAACCAAACGAGGCAAGTCTTACAGTCTCCCTAAGCATAGTACTTGCATTTCTTTGTATTTCATTCATTCAACAATTCCCCTGTACTCAGTACCTTATGCAAAATTAGTCGGCAAATCATTTGTATTAAATTAAAACAATTTTACCTTTACATTTTGCTAGTAGTCCCGGAGAATGAGGAATCGTTATGGGGAATCGTTATCCGTTCTGGCAACCTTGTTAGGATGATATTATTGCGCCCCCCAGTGGCGTGTGGCAGATTTAAAACTTACACTTGTTCCTGCAGAGGGTCTGTATACACTTTGAAGCACCGTTTCTGATTGGTTTGTATGCCCTACATTTATTTTCTTAAAGCAAAGTTGGGTCTTGTATTTGTATAGGTTACTCAGATGTTTTTGGTCCATGATAAATGCTGTTTCCCGTGTCTAGTTGGACACTGCTTGTAGAGGCTTTTGTAAATATGTATATATTTTTGTGTCTTTGGTTGGAAAAACTATTGTGAATGGCCAAGTATGTTTGACATCAAATGTATAAAAAATCAAATGTATACAAGAGTTAAAATTTACAGTTACCCTGTATTTTTACTTCTTTAAAAAAATCCATGCATTATTTTCAACATTAATTCTTTCTGTAGTGTATCTCTGAAGACCAAACAAGTTGCTTTATTTGACAAAATAGAAAATGAATAAATTAAAAGTTAAAAATAAATTGTTTGCGCAAGAAGCCTCATGTACATTACTAATAGGGGGAAAGTACCCCTTGCTGCAGTTAGGGTGATGTGAGGTGAGATGGTGCCAGTTTTTGTTCTGCTCTGTCTGTCTTCCCTCAGTTCCTTTTGGTTGGATTTATGAAGGGCTGACAGATAGAGGTCCTGTGCTGCGGTGCCAGACATCCTTAGCCAGATTTCATCTGGGCTTTGAGTCATTCTAGAATATTACTGTTACGGTTTTTGGAGTCGAGGCCATCCCATCATGTTTTAGCATTTTGCACTGGGTGCATATTCATGGCGCAAACTTTTCTTTAGCATTCATTTTACCGCTGGCTATAAATGTTTTCTTTTTCTGATACTGTATAAAACTTATTTATATGCATGGCTCCCACTACCCAATGGACCGAAATGAACTGAAATTCTCAGTTAACATCTTTGTCCGACCCTAGTGTGACACAACTGTGCTTTTTGGCTTTTTTATTTAGGTCCAGGATGCTCATCTGGCCTTGCTCATCAATCACTTTGTTAATGTTCAACTTACGTTTTAATTCATTAGCTGGATGACCCCTAGGAGATGGCAGAATAATATTTGGTGTTAATTAATTATTGTTAGCACATAATTATGATCAGTTATGATAAAAAGTGTCATTGCTCTACTGTTTAAGAATGGTCTGTCATGTGTTACTCATAAGAGGTTAAATTCTCATGTAGCCATAAGCAACACAATACAGCTTTAAATTTATTTATGGAACTGTAATTGTTACAGACAAAATAATAGATTATATTTAACCCCTGAAAATATAAATCAAAATATTATGTGTAAATGTTTCATTCATCATCATCATCTTCTTCTTCTTCGTCTTCTTCTTCTTCTTCTTCTTCTTCTTCTTCTTCTTATTATTATTATTACTATTATTGTAAGAAGGATAATGGGTTTTTGGGGATGCAAATGCTTTTTACACCTGATAAAAGTGTAAATACCAGTTGCTTTTCTGTATAAGCTCTGTCCCCTTTACATCATACTCCTTTTCAGCTATGTAATGGCCAGTTATGTCCAACAGGGGGAGTCTAAGTCTCAGAGCTGAGAGGCCAGTATAGACACATATAAAACCACAAAGATTCATTGTGAAACTTGGGGACAGACTTAGGGACAGACAGGTGAAGCTCTGTCCTCATAGAGTGGAAGGTTCTGCTAAACAGCACTAGTTTTCCCTGACTTTTCTGTGGACCACTGTCTTCACACACACACACACACACACACACACACACACACACACACACACACACACACACACACACACACACACACACACACACACACACACACACACACATTTCTGTTTGCTTTGTTGTGCTGTTTGTGTGAAACTTAGGGGCAGACATGTGAAACCTCAGGCCATGCACACTGGGGTAGACGTTTCCAGTTAACTGCCATTGTTTTATTGAGACATCAGAAAAATACATTGTGGTACATTTTGACAACGGGAGTTATGCAGCACACAATATTTTGTTCTTACATGCAACAGAAAATTAGGACATAAAAGTGTTGTAAATTACCAGTCATTTGTATGACCACATATGCCTAATGGTATATGCAAATGCAGTATAACAGGGTTGGTGTTGTTTCTGTTGTTCAATTAATTATTGAAGTTGTGCAACAGAAAATGTTTTGGCAGTGGTTTGAGTTGAAAACCAAATACATTTGGTTTGCAGAATAATAAAATCTGCACATTTGGATCACCAGGAGGTCCCTCAATAAGCAAAATTGGATTTCAGCTAATAATTATTTATGTGTTTGCTTTTGGTACTTTTATAGGAGGCCAAGGTCAGGAACATGTCACACTAACTAATATACCAACAATCATTGCAATGTCAGCCAAAAGTGGAATAAGTCATCCTTAGGTCACAGAAAAAATATATTTATTGAATTTTAAATTTGAGATGGTTTTCTGGCGCAGTTAATGAGGCTCCACAGTGCATGCTGTTAGACAGGAAGTGAGCTCCTACCACAGCCGATCTGTGTAAACATTAAGATTTGACACGACGATTGCTGAGTGCAAACAGCCCTGCCCCTGATATACGGAGATTGCAGAGTGGTTGCAACCATGCTGCTGACATAGTTAGCTTTCCATAGTGACACTACATTTATGGGCTGTTTGGACCTTGTCTTGCAGCTATATTCTCACTTCAGATTTTACTTGCTACAAAAGCCAGTAGAGATACTGATGTTTCGATTTGACTTTAAGTTTGTATGTTTTTTTCTTTTTTTTTTGTTAACAATTGTTTATTCTATAATTGTTAGCCAAAAATCAAATGTAAATTTCATATGCTCTGCATAATATTTCTCACTAAACTGACTGACCTGAGAGAAGTTGGGCTGGAGGGGTAGACCTCTGGTGCATTAATGGAAGACTACAATAAGGCAATATGTTCTAGGTGTCAATACTGGAAAATGCACACACAGTGATTATGTGTGTGTGTGTGTGTGTGTGTGTGTGTGTGTGTGTGTGTGTGTGTGTGTGTGTGTGTGTGTGTGTGCGTGTGTGTGTGTGTGTGTGTGTGTCTGTGTGTGTGTGTGTGTGTGTGTGTGTGTGTGTGTGTGTGTGTGTGTGTGTGTGTGTGTGTGTTTTTGTCAGGATAACTTGACATAAAGCTCTTTTGCTCTAAATAAAGGGAAGAGAGCAGCTGCAGAGAGAGGCCAGACCAACCTAGTCACACTCTGGTGTACAGGTGCAAGGAAAATAAACCCAAATATTAACAGCGAAACTGTGCATACCTCAGCATTCTCGGTGTGCTGAAATTACAATAAGTTTCACTGATTTTACAATGACTTGCTTTAAACCAAATTGTTTATTTAAATACGTTTCTGCTTAAGTGCCAAATACGTGCCAAATACGTTTCTGCTTAAGTGCCAAATCTGTTTTTTTTTTCTTTCTCCATTTTTCTGTCCTCCTTTTCCTAACAGTGTGAAAGTTCTATATGCTGGTAAATAAGGGCTTTACAAATGGACTACATTTGCTCTGTCCAGTGGCAAACAAAGCACTTTCAGTGGCAAAAGGTTTCATTAAGAACAAGCCTCCATGAAGAAATTAACCCAGCTGGTTCCTTCATTTGTAAGTAATACCACACACACTTCCCCAATCTTAGTCCATCGTTGTGGACAGCGTCTTGTGCTATGGTTGGTGGCAGTAACAGGTAAAGAGGAAGAGCCCCATCTCCTTCAACACTGCGGTGGAGAAACAGGAAGTGATATGCCATTTGTAAAGTCTTGTTCAAGCCAGCATGTGTTTTGCTTTAAATATGCTTGGAGCACTCCTGCTCATCCCAGGTAAGATAATGTTTTATTGGTTTTTATTTTTATTTTTAATGTACAATTAACTTAAAATGTACCCATTGTACACATGCTGACTCATTATACTTAAATTGTTTTTTGGACAATGTATGCCAACCAACTGTGACTGTGACTGTGAGATTAACAGAAAGTTGAACTTGTGCTTATAATTAATGGGAGAATGTTTTGAATGAATGACTGACTAAATCAATCAATAAATCGACCAACAAATTAATCATTCAATCAATTAATTAATAAAACAACCACCTAGCCAATCAAAGAGGGGATCAAGGTTTCTCTGTGGTTGCTCTTCGGGTCTGGAATGATCTTTCTGAATATATAAAATGTTGTACAACTGTTAGTGTAATTTAAAAACATACCTATTTTGTCTTCTTTTTTATTATCTTTCTTTGTTTGATTGTATTTTCTTTATTCAAAAATGTCATTTGTTTAAAATGCTCTTGATCATTTTTCTTTTCTTTTTACCATTATTGTTTCTACGTATTTATTTACTTAGTTTTATTCTCTTTCTGCTCTTTAGTCAGCTTCTGTTGTATAAAATGTGCTATATATAAAAAAAAAAACTAAACTTGACCTTGAAGTAATCAATCAATCGATCAATCAACCAATCAATCAATCACTTAATCAAGCAAACTGTATTACTATAGCACATTTAATAGCATTAATGTTCAAGCTTGTTGTTGTGTTTTCCAAAACCACGAGAATGGAGTTAAGCTGAGGAACCTCATCTCTATCCTGACCTGGACGAATAGTTGAAACTGACAAGGGAACCAAGATCATTTTGAAATCACTGCTCCCTTTCTCCCTGCCTGATATAGGTGCTCATGGTGTGAGGACACTGGGCAAAGTCACCTTACATCCACAGACGTCAATCACTATACCCTGCATGTATGATGAAGTGCATCGAGATGATCGCAAGTACCTGTGCAAAGGGAATGCATGGCTCCCCTGCAGAATTATGGCATTCTCTGGTGAGACAAAGGAGGATGTGGAGGTCACTGACTTCCCATTCCAAAACATGTTCACTGTGACCTTGAGAAACCTGCAGCATGGAGAAACTCGCTATTGGTGTGCTGTGGAGATTGCTGGTCTAGATGACAAGGATCACTTTGAGCTATCAGTGACAGAAGGTACAGCATATACATCCTTCTCTTGTCATGGCACCAGAAACCTAATATTACTGTATGGGTTAGTTTTTAAAAAAAAAACTTTGTCCCACTTTCTTAACCCAATGCACTTTGCAACACACACCTGAGCACACCAGTTACCTACCTGTACCTACAGTACATTGTAATGCCAAACAAATATGAAAATATGAAGATATGAAAATATGAAGAACAAAATGTGTTCTAAAACAATTATGTTGGTTACTGTCTGCTATGTATGTATGTATGTATGTATGTATGTATGTATGTATGTATGTATGTATGTATGTATGTATGTGTGTGGATGTATGTATACATGTATGCATGTATGTATGTATGTATGTATGTATGTATGTATGTATGTATGTATGTATGTATGTATGTATGTGTCTCTGCAGTAATCGTAATGTATGTAGGACTATTTATTCACATTTAATGAAGTCTGCTATATACTGTATATATAAGTGGCATGTGGTATTTTATGCTGAGGATAGTGTAGGAGGCCCTTTTGTGCCAAAGACTGCATAAAAATATTGCATACTCATTAACCTTCTGGCTCTATTTTTCTTCAGATCCCGATCTCTTTGTGGAAGAAAGTGTGATACCTGGTGAGGTAGGAGGCATCGTGAGTGTCCAGTGTCGTTACAGCAGACAGTACCAGGACAAACAGAAGAGTTGGTGCCGTTTTAGAGACTCTACGTGTGTGTCAGTGGGAGGGTCAAACACCCAGGTCATGGATAACGGGGAAGGAACTCTAAGCGTTGTGATCACAGGGATGCATGAGACGGACACAGGCTGGTACTCGTGTAAGGTGGGAGATCTGCAGACACCTGTCTACCTAAACATCACCAGTGAGTCAGCAAAGGGTTAAAAGTCACTTGAATGATGATCCCTCTGTTATGATTCACTACAATAATTTTAGCTCCAATGTTAATCGCTTGTCCATTGCCATCAATACAGCACCACTAACAACAACCAGCAGCATAGCAACATTCACCACCCCAAGGACAGCCACCTCAGACAGGGGGGAAGTAGGACGGACTGGCCACCTGACGTATGTCCTACAGCAGTTTAATTCATGTGTCGTCTAAATGTGTATACTGTACATGTGTCACATGTGCATGTGACATGTCACATGTACATGTCTGAATGTGTGTACTGTATGTGTGTCACATCTTAATGTAGAGCAGTGAGGCCACATAGCTTTCACACAGGTATCTTTACTTCCTAAGTACCTCTGCATGTGAATGAAAGATAAGCTTGGGTGAAACACTGAAAAGCAAAATATGGCCATTAAGGTCTGCCATCAATATGAGCCCAAAACCCAATACACATTTGGCACCTAAAATCCTAACCAATGAGGATTTTGAGTTGAGTTGAGTCATGTATTTGACCATTGAGTCAAATACATGATGTATGGTGGAATTCATGTGCTTGATGGTGAAACACTGAGGAAGGCATATACATCAGGACCTTTATGAGGGACCTTACCAGAAACAGGACAGACACTTTACCTGTCCTAAATAGTGTTGCCTGTGTAGGTCTTTGTATACTGTTACTTTTTTCATGAGATCTGTCTGTCCTAAAGCATTGTTATTCTCATGCCAAAGGAGGGAGACAGCAATCATCGTCGCGGTGGCATTCGGACTGCTCTTCATACTGGCAGTATTGAGTGCAATAGCATGGAGGTCGTTGAGCAAAAAAAGTTAGTAATGTTTCCTACTCTGTTCAAAAAACGACCAATTCATTGAAAAAGTGGGTTTGCTTTGCCTGCCTTTGCCTTATAAAAGGGAGCTGTGGTCCGTTCCACTGTCAGTCTTAGAGATCACATTTCCTCTTTTTAATTATTAGATTGTAGAGCCGGTGACTCATTTTAGCCCGTCTGGTCTTCTTCTGTCTCTCTCAGGAGGAAGTGGCATGGGACCGGTGCCACATGACCAGCGAGTACAGCACCACAGACCTAGTGCTGCGGTATGGTACACATTTAGATAGAGTTTTGGGGCTGACTCTCTCTGTTTCTCTCTTTCTTTTTTTCTTTCTCTCTCTCTCTTTCTTTTTTTTCCTTCTCTCTGTCTTTCTCCTCCCTCTCTCTCTCTCTCTCTCTCTGTTTCTCTTTCTCTCTCTCTATTCAAATCAATTCCAGTGAGCTTTATTGGCACCACAAATAGTTCATTGCATTGCCAAAGCATATCATCCAAACAACGCATTTTGATGAACATACATGTATGTTGTGTGGGTGCATGTGTGTGTGCGTGTGTGCGTGTGTGTGTGCGTGTGCATATGCATGTGCGAGTGTGTGTGTGTGTGTGTGTGTGTGTGTGTGTGTGTGTGTGTGTGTGTGTGTGTGTCTGTGCATGTGTGGATGGGTTCTGTGTGTATGAATGATGATGTGTTAGTGTGTGGGTGTGGTGTGTTCTGAAATGGTGTGGATTGGTGTTCTCTCTCTCTCTCCCTCTCTCTCTCTCTCTCTCCCTCTCTCTTTCTCTCTATTGCTTTGGCAGAATTATGCACATCTATAACCACTAAACTGACAATATTTTTTTACATGTAACCATTTCCTTTTGCATATGCATGTGTTGGATGGCAGGACAGTGCTGACGTTGAATACAATTCAGTTGTTTTCAAAAGAAGGAACAGTAAAAGTGATCTGCAACAGGTTTGATTGTAATCCTGTCCATCTTTACACAATGTGTTGTTTTATACTTGTACTGATGTGAGGCCCATGTGATTTTGTTAGCGAGAGGTGTTCACATCCTTATCCAATCTTTAACTCTATTCTTATTGTGCATGCAAATATTGTACATCCTTTTCTTGGATACCTGCCATTAAAGGCAACATAATGCACAAACCATCAACTAGCATTTTCTGTGGGGCAGATATGCCACAGGTCAGTGAAATGTGATTTGTTTTTTTTATTTCATAGCCCCCTTGTGCTTCAGTAGAAGACAGTCAAGTAATCTACAGCACAGTCGTGAGATCATGAAATCAGTAAGAGTTCTTGCGTGCATCTGCAACACACTTTTAACTTTTTCTTTCGGGAACTGAAAACCAGTTGTTTAAATATAGTAAAATTAAGAATACCTTTGTAGATGTTTGTTTTTAATATGTTTAAGTGTGACATGCCCTGGTGCTATGTAAGTCTGCTATACACATTCTGTTTATAGTTTGTTCCAAAAAGTGAAGGAAGTGAGGAAGATCATGAAAGATGATGGATACGAACACATAGCAATCAAAGAGGTGGACTGCAACACGTGATTCCTGTCAGTTTGAGCTGAGAGCTGCCTTCTACCATCTGCCTTCCATTTACAAGTTGAAAGCCATCTATAGAAAACATTAAAAGTGCTTTTATGTTTGATATATTTTGATGTTGGTGTTTTGGTATATTTGGTATATTTTGTTGTCATTATATTTATATGTCACACAAACACAAACACACACACACAAACACACACACACACACACAAACACACAAACACACAAACACACAAACACAAACACAAACACAAACACAAACACAAACACAAACACAAACACACACACACACACACACACACACAACTCTTATGAAGATACAGGCTGATGGTGCTGCCTGACACACCTGTGCCTTTTGTGCAAGTGTGCGCCTCTAAGCACCTCTCTGGGCATAAGCGGGTCATCAGCTGGGGACCACCAGTCATGGATGTTTCGCTCCTTTATCCCCAGTACATCTCCTGGTGGCGGGGCGATGGCAGGGATCTCTCCCTCCCTGCCCCCTCCTCCCTCCTGTTGATGCTCTAGGCAGTGGTGCCACTACAAATTGTGGGTCCCCTGGAAGACAATAATTTTGGGGCCCCAATCCCAATGATATGAACCATATAATATAGGTCTGCTTGGGCCCCTGTAAAGCTCTGGGTTCCCTGAATCATCCTCATCTACCCCGCCTCTTAGCAGCCCCTGGCTCTATAGGTGTTATTTGCCCCCTAACTCCTATCCTTCCGTCTTAGCCAATTCTTTGTCTTCCTCCTTAGCCCCTTCTTTGCTGGCTTTTTGACACCCTGCTCCTGTGCATATACCATCCCTCTATCTGCATAATGAGTGCCCACTGGTATATTCACTGGCCTAGATTATTTCAGGAAAGGGATTAGATTTACAACCATTCAAAGACTCACGAGCTACACAACACTGTTAATGTAAAACATACTCACAAAAAAAGGGAAATAAAGTGTGAGCAGATGACTGTATGTTTGTATAAGTTACATACGTTTACTGAGGGAGGAATCCGTCAGTGATGAGTAGAAAGTGTACATGTGCACATAATGATCCATGATCCACAACAGTTAATGCTGGTTATTGTATTGGATTTCTGCTTTCTCACCTTTCCTCCTATCATCCTCATCTACATGAGTAGACATGTCACCTGTCAGCCCCACATGTTCACTGACACAGATGCTTCA